>CAWUFW010017190.1:0-274123 GCA_963921515.1 Calotriton arnoldi | reverse complement strand
CTCATTCTATAAGAGCTCTGATATAGCCTCTGATTATGCCAGGGCTCATACCATAGTAGTGTTTGAATACTTGCAATCCCCCTTTATGTTGCCATGTTCCCACAGATCTACATACTGGGGCTGAAGGTAGTGGTAAGCAATAGTTCCAGGGTTAGAATGCTCCTTTGAGTCTGTGCAAACCTACTAACTTGCATGCTTGAAGGGTTTTTCTAAACAAACTTCTTTCTCTCTAATCTTTTCCCATACTGAGAAATGTTGGACATCTACTCCTGGCAATGGCAGACGTAAACCTTTCTTCCAGAGTTGGGAAAAAAGTGGTTGGAGGGGAAAGTGAACTTGCAAATACTCAGATTTTTGCATGAGCAAATCCACACATGCACATTTGCTCATGCTAAAATGCAGTTCACAAATATTTTCTAGGAGTACTATTTCTTGTCCTACTTCTGTGAATTATTGGGAATTCAATCAAAGCCAGTATAGCTGCACTTAATGCAAGGACATATACCATGGGTGCACTTCTTTGAGACTTTCTCTTTATTAATTGGGCCCCCTAATTTGGTCTGGCGTTGACCCTGACCTTTTGCGTTTATTAAAATTCTGTCTCTCGCTCTCTATATCGGCTGGCTTCACTGTGAGTGACAGCTTCTGCCATTTCACAAGGAGCATATCGGCACACAAAGTAGTTTTGTTCAGTGCCAGTAACTACTGTGGCAGTGTGTGTGTTTTATAAGACCAAACAATTCTTTGCTTTTGCCAATGTTTGTTATAATGGTGAGGGCCCGGCAGCTCCCACACCAATAAGGTTTTACATAAACCATGCCAAAACAATTCACACATTGACAAAACTAAAAAGCTGACTTCGCCAATTTCAGAAGCTACTGGCTCTGCCAATGCTTGTTTATTTTTGTTTCCCATAATCTTATTGAAACTGGTTACACTAACTTTCCATTATGAAAATTTTTGGGAAATACTCGTATGCATCAACACGTTACTAAATGATGCTGCAAAGAAATGTGTACCTGAAATTTTACAGTAGTTTGGCGAAATGTTTTTTTCCCTGCTTTCACTTTTTTTTTTACATTTTATTTTGAAAAGCAAAGAATTATAATACTTACTTTCTAAGCTTCTGCAAATATTTGCATCAAATCGGGAGAGCATTATACATAGCCTCATATTGCTTAAACTTTGTAAACGTGTGTACACATTTTTATACTGGAACCACTGTCAGTAGTGCAGTCCAGAGCTTACATTTACTTAGAGCACTCCCCTAATTTTTTTTAACCATATTTTATTGGCATTTAATCTTTATTATCACATACACTACTTTATGGTGAATACGCCTTCAGCATGTATAAGAATTGGGTCCGTGACCATTCGCAAAATCTTACAATCCAACTCCTGCAAAACAGAAAATAGAACATAGAAACAATACACCCTCCCTCTCCTGGGTTGGAATGGAACAAGGACTGCATAGGGGCAGCTTGTTGGCAGCTGCTCGTACATGTGGGATTTTGCAGTAGTGTGTAGTGGAGGCCGGGGTCGCGTGCGTAAATTTGATGTCCTCCCAGATCATTGCCTAGAGCCGCGTCGGCCGCCCCAGGGAGTCCACCTCTTCAACGTCTTCCTGTCCAGAGGCTAGTAGTTCACCTACTAAGGTTTCCCAGACTTTGGCCCTGTCCATCGTACCAATCCCTCGACTGGCTTCCCTAAACAGCAGCCTGCTTTCGACCCCCGCCCATCTCTCTAACTCTCTTCTCCAGGTGGCACCCTGCGGTCCTCTCGGGCCTTCCAATTTCTAGCTATCTCCTCTTGGCTAGGACGTAAGCAAGGTCCTGAAACTTCCCCGTCACCTTGTTCTTAGCCATGTGTGGGAACCATCCCAGGAGGAAGTGCTCTGGCGTCTGTGGCAATTCTTTATCAAGTAGGTCGCCCACTATCTGTCGTATGTCTCCCCAGAAAGTCTGCAGTAGGGGGCAGTCCCAAAACATGTGGAGTATGTGTGCTCTCCTTCTCCCCGCATCTCGGGCAGGCCGCTGGAGTCCACACCGAAGTACCTCCTGATGCGGGCCGGCGTCAGGTACGCTCTGTGTAGCACATAATAGTTAATTAATTTAAAACGGGCGTTCCTGGACGCCTTTGGTATGCGTTCTAGTATTTTTTCCCAGTCCCTCTCTGGAATTTGCTTACCAAGGTCTACTTCCCATTGTAGTTTCAGGCGCTCTGAGTGGCCGCCGTGCATCCGTCTGTATGGCCTTGTATAAGCAGGACACCGCTTTGATTCTGCCCGCTGAGAGCGCCACATATCTGCACCCCGCCAGTGCTCGTGGCTCTGTGTCCCCTCCAATGCTCCCTAATCTTGCGGGTCAAGGCCCTATGCTTTAGGAAGTGTCCCCCAGGGTTGTCACATGTAGCCTGCAGGTCCTCGAAGGGTATGAGTGCGGAGTCTCAGTATATGTCCCCCATTTCTCTCTAATCCCGCCTCTACCCAGTCTTCCAGCCCCGCCCAGTGCTCTCCCCTGTGGGAGATATCGCAACAGTGTCAGTGGTATGGCAGGTGAGTAGGAGTCGCAGCGCCCACCTTCCTCAGGTATCTGGACCAACAGCGCATTACCGACCTTGGTGGCCTGTGTGTCTGCCGGCGCGGTGCGGCGGACTCGTAAAAGGATTTTTGCTAAGTCTGCAGTATCTGGATGCGTCCGGGCAGCGTTCCCTGTCAGGGTTGCGGTCTGCCGCCTAGCCACTGAATCAACCAGTATAGTTGTGCAGCTAGATAATAGCTCTCAAGGTCAGGCACCTACTAGCTCCCCTCTGCTGTAGGGCGTCGCAATGATGACAGTGCTACTCTCCGCCTGCCTGAGCCCCAGATAAAGGAAGTGACCATCGAGTCCAATTCCTTAAACATTGCCCGTGGGATCCACACCGGCAGTGTCCCGAAATAATACAGGAGGCGTGGCAACGTTATTATCTTTAGGACCGCCACTCTCCCAGCAACGGAAAGCGGGAGTGTGCTCCAGAAATCCATTGCTGCTTTTGCTGCCTTCACTGCCTTGCCTACATTACCCTCCAAGAGGTCCGAGGCCTCATGATCAACTTTAACACCCAGATATTGTAGACAGCTAGGTTCCCAGCGCAATCGCTCCAAAGTAAGCGGTGGAGGGGTATCAGGGGTCAGCGGAAACAAACTGGATTTTTGCCAGTTAACCTGGAGTCCAGATACAGTGCCAAATCGGGCCAGCATAGCGCGTGCCCCACGTAGTTCGCCCGACAGTACACGCAAGAAGATCAGGAGATCGTCTGCATATAAGGCTATCAGATGGCGGCCCGTTGATGTCTCTAGGCCCCTGTAGTCCTGGCCGCTCCTGGCTCTGCACGCCAATGGTTCCATGGCCAGAGCAAACAGGAGGGGGAAAGGGGGCATCCCTGTCTCGTACTCTCTCCACTCTCTGCGGAGGTGAAATGACTCTGCCAGTGCGCACCCGGGCTGTAGGGGCTGCGTACAGGAGCTGCACCCATTTTAGGAATCCCTCCCCTAGGCCCATCCCAGCCAGGACTGCATACAAATACTGCCACTACAGGCTGTCAAAAGCCTTCTCTATGTCCACTGCGAGCACTGCTGCTTCCTGCTTATTGTACCCTCCAGCGTCCATTACCGCTAGGAGGCGTCGGATGTTAGTGGCAGTGTTCCGCCCAGGGATGATAAATCCCGCCTGATCAGGGTGAACAAGATGAGGCATATGCGGCAGCAAACGGGTCGCGAGGATCTTACTCAAGATTTTATAGTTTATGTTCAACATGGACAACGGTCTGTAGGCCGTATAGTCATGGGGTTCCTTCCCTGGTTTAGGAATGGGGATGATAAGGGCCTCCCTGGTGCTGTCCGGCAACCGCCCCAGTTCTCGGGCCTTGTGGTACATTGCGGTCAGGTGGGGGGTCAACTCCTCCAGATACGTTGCAAAAAATTCGACCGGCAGGCCATCGCTGCCCGGCGTTTTATTACGCGCCATTCCCTTAATAGCCACCCGAATCTCCTGTTGGGTGATATCCCCCCCCAAGAGCTCCGCAATGTCAGGGGTCAGGCGTGTCAGTGGTAGATCAGTCAGGTAGTCCCCCATGTCTGCCAGTTCGCAGGTATACGTTTGGCATATAGAGCGGTGTAGTAGCGTGCAAAAACCTCGTTAATCTTACCCTGAGCAAAGTGTCTGATCCCCCATTCCTCTTCTATTTCCACTAGGGGAGAGCCCGGCGCACCGGATTTGTCAGCCATGCCAGGAGCGAACCAGACTTGTCCCTTTCAGCATGGGTGCGCTCCAGATATTTTTTGTAGTCGAAGCTCCTGAGCCTCTCCGTTTGCCTCACTGTCTCCTCTTTAGCGTCCAGGAGTGCCCTTTGAAGCTCCGGATGTCCCGGCCTCCTGCGTTCCACTTCCCGGAGAGCCGACTCTGCCCCCTCTACTTCTCTCATGAGGACCTTCCTGACTCCTGTGGCGCGTGTAATGCACTGGCCCCTCAGGACCACCTTAAAGCGTCCCATTCTGTGGTGAGGGATGCCGCCGTCCCAGTGTTAAGTCTGAAATAGTCCGCTATCTCACTCCTGATCTCCTCTCTAAAGACCTGATCCTCCAGAGTGTCTGGTTGAAGTCACCACGTGGGAATCGCCGCTGGCGGGTGCGCCCATCTCAGGGACATAACCAGCGGATTATGGTCCGAGATGGTGCGTGCTAAATATTCTGCTGACGTGACTTGTTGGTGAGCATCCGCCGAGCACAACAAGGCATCTAGCCGCGCGTGCACCTCGTGGACCGCCGAAAAATAAGAGTAGTCTTTGGTTTGCGGGTTCAGGGTTCGCCATGTGTCTAGCAGTCCCCAGCTCTGTCTCCAGGTGTTGAACGCATGGGAAGCGCGCGCTGCTTGGGAGGTTGGCAGCGGGGGGTGGGACCGGTCCAGAAGTATGTCGTCTACGCTGTTGAAGTCGCCCCCTACTATCACAGTACCTGCGAGATATTGTGCTAATTTGTGGCTGAGTGCCGCAAAGAATGCTGGCTGATCTACATTAGGGGCGTATACACTAACCATGGTAATGTCTCGGCCCTCCAGCCTCCCCTTGATGGCCACGTAGCGGCCCTCCGGATCGGTTACTGAATGGAGCAACTGGAACGGAACCCCGCCTGGATCCACACTAACGCCCCTCGTGCATAGGCCGAGTAAGTAGTGTAGAAGAGCTGCCCCCTCCACCTCCTGTGTAATGCCTGCCCTTCCTTTTGTGTGAGATGCGTTTCTTGTAGAAGAGCAATCTGAGCTCCTCGCCGTTTAATATATGAGAGGACTTTATGGCGTTTTGACATAGTGTGCATGCCCCTGATATTCCAGGTCATGTATTTGTAATGTCGGTTGTCAGCCATTGTCGAGTAGTACTCTGTTCCGAGCCCCTCCTAGGCCGGGCAGCACCCACCGCACCCATCTCCTTTTCGAGCCCCCATAATATCCAACATTTTGCAACTCAGTGTTTCCCCCCAAACCCAACAACAAACTCGCCCCTGAACTCCCACTCCCCAGGATAAGTAGGAAAAAACTACCCCCATCCAAACCAGTTTATAAAGTCTACAAGTGACTGCTTGTAGGGTGGTCAGTCAGTCCCAGAGGGTGGCCAGCCGCCGAAGCTCTCCCAGTCGCGGCAGCCGCCATTGTTCTCCGCACCTTCAGCGGTCTACCCCGCAGTACATCCCCCTGAATCACCCCAGTACCTGTATGCCATTGCAGCGGCGCCCCGCCATGCTCACGGTCTGCATGACCTAGTCCACCAGGTCTCACCGTCAGATGATGCCATCCACCGCTCTGCGGTGTGACAATCGGGAGCTGCTCACTCTGCGCCTCAGAGTCGCTGGACCCCCTCTGAGCCAGTACCACCCGCATGGTCGCTGTCTTCAGGCAGGCTTTGGCTTCGCACGCCACTCACTGATCTAGGCCACCACTTGCATCGCGCTCAGTCGCTCAAGTTGTGCCTCTTCCTGCGATGGCGCCAGAGAGTCAGATCCAGCCCTCTGTGTCCTGGAACGTGGTCCTCGCCGTCCTCTTTTCGCCAGGTTCTGTGGTGGTCCAGCTCCGCCATGACGGTCCAACCAGTCAGACGCTTCCTGCGGGGTCTTGAAGAACTCCGTGCCCCCCGCTGTTACCACCCGGAGCGTAGCTGGGTATTGTGTCACATATTTGTAGTCCAGCTGGCGTAGTCTCTGCTTCCACGTCTCTGTAGGATCCCCTTCGTCTTTGCACCTCCCGCGAAAAATCTGGGAAGATGCGCACCGTCGAATTGTGTATTTGTGGGTCTCCCTTGAGGCGTGCCTGGGTCAGGATGTGGTCTCTGTCCTTATAATGTAGGAGTTTCGCGATCACCACTCTTGGTGGAACTCCCGGGAGGGGCGGCCTCAAGCAGGGACTCAGTGCGCCTGCTCCAGGGCAAAGCAGTTCGACAATCCCTCAGGTGCTATCTCTTCTTTGAGCCACTTCTCAAGGTAGGCCGCCATGTCACGGCCTTCGATTTTCTCTGGTAGACCCACGATCCGCAGGTTACTTCGGGCGTGACTCTGTTTTCAGCATCTTCCAGCCTGTCCTCCAGTGTCCGCACTTTCGCTTCCAGTTGAGACATCCGTTGTTGCATGCCGTTGATCGCCGGGTACCGCCTCTGCTAGCTCCCCTTCAGTCGCCTTGACCCTGTCCGTTAGTTTTCTATGGTCTTCTCGGAGCAGCCCCATGTCCAAGCTCAACGAGTCAATTTTACTTTCCAGGCGCTCACTAGAGGTGGTGATAGCCTGTAAGATATCCTGTAGTGTGGGGACCACAGGGTGCGCTCCCTGTTGCGAGGTTTGCCCGCTCTCTCTCCACAGGCGCAGTCATGGTGGGGTCTTCTCTTTCTTTCTTCTTGAGGGGTTTCCCATGGTATCCTCTCGTCCCTTGGTGCTCCTGGTAGTGCGCGTGCTCATGGGACGCCACAAATCGCCTCCGTCCGTTGTGCGGCTATTCCGTCCAGCAAGCGCTTGCCCGGGTGTCCCGCCTCACACCCGTCTGCTAGATCAGTAATCGTGCAAATCGCTGCGAGCCGTGGCCAAGGACATAGGCCTGGTCGCTGATCACCGCTCCAGGTCTCTGCCGCCCTTCGTCTACAGCAACCGTTGTCTCAGGTAGAGGTCAGGCCACGTAACTCTTCGCCTTAGGCAAGGGCCCCTTCGCAGCCCCACTCTTCCCCCGGGCCTGCTCCTCAAAGTTGTATCGGGGGGGAGGAAATGCAGTCGTCAGTTCTCGATGCAGTCGCGCATGCAGGGGGGCCCCGATGGTCCTCCTCGCGTCGTCCCCGCCTGGGCCCACCGCTCCGCTGTTCCAGACGCTGCCTCACGCCGTCCCCGCACTCCAGGTGTACATTCCAAAGGGGGCTCCACCAAGCGCCGCCCTCTCCAGCCACGCACTGCACGGGGTCATCCCAGGGTCTGCAGATGGCGGGTCACGCTCACCGTAGTCCCGTGCAGGAGCCTCCAAGCCAGGCGCCCTAAGGAGGGAGCACCTCGGGCCTCTGGTGGGTTCACGTCAGCTGGGCAGTCCAGGACCCGGCTAGCGCCGCTCAGTAACCCTGCTAGGTCTCCACCGCAGTTGGCGGGCTCGACACCTCAGGAATGGTAATGGTGGGAGTCTGTCCGGGTGCCCCCAGCCCGTTGCGCCGCACCTTGCAGGGGGAGGAAAGGCGGGCACCCCGTTATTAGGAGGCTATCCTGCGGCGGGTGGGGGGAGGGATCGCCCCAGGCCTCTGGTGCGGGCGCGCCCGCTAGGCAGAACAGGGCGCGTCTATCAGTGCGAAATGCTCACGCCGCCATCTTACCGCCGATCTCCTGTGCGGTTGGTGGGGTCAGCTCCTCCGGTGCGTTGTCAAGGGGAGATTTCCCGGGCGCCCCCGGTCCCGCAGCTCCGCTCCCCTGCACAGGGAGGAAGGGAGAGCTCCCCGTTGCTGGAGTGTCGTCCCTTGCTGCAGATGGTCGGAGTTCGTTCCGTCTTTGTCAGGTCCTGCTGGGCGCCGCCATCTTGGTCGCCGTTCGACCGCCTCCGATCCCAGATCACTCCTGGCGATTTTCAGCGGCGCGGGAGGCTTGCCGCTTCACCAAAAGCTCTCCTGCTGTGTCCACTGATGCGTGGGAGCGCTGCGGGGGTATCGTGTCCCATACAGGGAGTCAGGATGGCCTGTGATGGCGGCTGGCCGACGGGGAGCTCGCGAGTTAAGCTGCTCGCTCCATCGGCGCCAAGCCTAGAGCACTCCCCCTAATAACAAAGGCTTTCAATTAATGAACCATAAATACAAGTTTGAACAGCATTAACATATGGACAAAAATATTACCTTAACTGCAGACAGTGGCCTTCCCTGATCTATAATGTGGTACTGCAAACTGGCAGCCAAAGGGTTTGTGCTGCAGGGGGTTGTGCCTACTTGTCCCAAGGACAAAATACACATGAAAACTTGTTGCCCTTGACCCCAAACAATATGTCCTGGGCGTCAGGCTATATGAATTCCACATCCCTGTAAGAAAATGCATCCTGCATATTTGGGGAGAAGACCCGCCACCAAAATATGCCAAGATCTGGCTCTCACTAGGCCTCATAGTGGCTAAGCGAAACATAGCAAGACTGTGGGGGGGGGTTTGAGGTTCCACGGGTGGGCGATTGGGAATGAGATTTGGACTGGTGCATGACTAACGAGAAGCCAATATATCAGGGACGAGGCTGCCCCAGGAAATGGGAGAGGATATGGGCAGGTTGGCGGTCCTATAGGGGCCTGGCTCTGGGTCCTGACTCAGGAAGAGACGACGATGTGCATGACATTTAATGTGCCAAGATACGGGGGATGAGGGAAAAAATTCTTACTTCTTTTTTATGGATTGCCCGTATTTGCTTTTCCTGTCTTTTTATGTGATTTCTTGAGGTCTCCAACAAGAATAAGCTGTACCAAAATGTGTTATATATCTATCTCTGTATGCTGCTCTTTGATTGATGTATCTTTGTTTGTTGTAAAAAATTAATAAAAAGATTTAAAAAAAAAAAAAAGTTTCACGTGTAAAAGCCTGATACGCTCTTACCTTACCTGGCAATTCTTCTCAATTAATATTCAAAATTACTGAAGTTAGGAACCTGGGTTGCTTTTGTGAAAGTGATTTATCTCCTGACCTCCCTTGTGGAAAGGATGGCATCTACTTATTTCTCATTACTCAAAGTACTTTGGAAGTTATAACCTCGACTTCCTGCCATCATTGACCTCTGATTGTCCAAGCCACAATTCTTAGTTGGTTAGACTATGGGAACTCCAGATTTCTTGATCAAATGGGTCGCTTGCATAAAAAACGCTGCGGCTCGTCTGACCCTCTCACTTCCATGCGTCTCATCGGCCTCCTCTGCATTGGTGACTGGTATGTAAAAGGATCCTCTTTAAATCTCTCTCTTTGTTTATGGGGCCTTTCATGTGGTGGATCCTGTGTACCTGCGGATTAAATTTACTAGGTATTGCCCTGGCCGACTTTTGCGATCTGCAGAGGCCAGCCTTTTGACACAGCCAAAATTCAGACTCTTTCGGGTGGGGGACAGAGCGCTCTTGGTACAGAGTGCACGTCTGTCGAACAGCCTGTGGAAAGTGTTCAAAACCTGGTTGTTTACTATGTAATTAGTGTTAAGTAGGAATGCTGTACCATTATGTTTAGCACCAGGACGCCTTACAGGCAATCTTGCACTTTAGAAATGAATTTAATAATGTCATGTCATTTGGGCCCCACCAATAATTTTGTGTATCTGGCTCGCACGCCTATTGGTGGTTGTAATGAGATGCTATAGGTTACTCATTTCACGATTTTTTCATATTGGTCAGTGCCATATAATGTGATTGCCCTTGTTACTATTCTCATATTAGTTATTTTTTGATAACCAATTTTTATTGATTTTTAGAAAGAGACAAAGAAATAAAAAACAAACAATACAGCAAGTCAGGCAGTGGTGTAACATGTAGATTCCAGCATACAGTGCGGGTACAACAAGTACAGTATAGTTGCTCTGCCTCCCCACAGCATAGCAGTAGAGCCCCACAGATCTGAAGATGGCATTCAGTCCAGCATACCTAGCCATTTGCCCCAGACTTTCAAGTGTTTGGTGGGGCAGCCCCTGGCCTCAAACAACGGGAGTTCCTGCACGGCACACCAGTCCACTCCCGGCGCCATTTAGCCAAAGAGGGTGGGGTAGGGTTCTTCCATGCAGCTGCTATGCCGCGCTTGGCCACCACTAACGCCGTACCCAGGAATGCCCCGTCCAACCCGTCAGTGATGCCCAGCAGGATGTTTAGAGGGTTGTGAGGCACCTCCCATCCCAATACCTCCGTAAGTTCCGCTTTCAAGGCGTTCCAGTAGGGGCCAATATGTGAACAAATCCGCAGGATCCGAGCCACACCTCGGACAAGCCGGGGTGGGGATCAGGCCCGCTTTGTGGAGGCGACTGGGGGCGAGGTAGGAGGCGTGCAAGTAGTAGAGCTGGACCAGGCGAAGCCTGGCCGAAGCAGTAACAATTCGAGGTGCCATCATTGCATCTCTCCAATCCTCGTCTTCCAGAGGACCCAGCCACGTCTCCCATCTGAGTCTCAAGTGGTCAAGAGATACGGGACCGTTATTAGTTAGAGAGCGGTAGATACGGGAGACCCCGCCTCTTCCGAGGTTGCCCATCATGACCTGGGCCTCAAGGGGGCTGTGCTCTGGTAATGAAGTGCCAGACTTGATATGGGCATCTAGGGCGTGGCGGACTTGCAAATATCTGTAGAATTGGGAAGGATGGAGTGTATACCTGGATTGCAAGTCGGCAAAGAGCGAATGTGGTCGCCAGTCCAAAGGTCCCCTAATTGCGAAATACCGATGAGGTCCCAACTCCTGAAACCCGTTAGGTGTACCACCTCCCGCAGCCATGTACCCTGCCAGAGCGGCGTTTGCTGGGATAGTTTATTTTGCCAGTGAGTGTGTTGCAAGGAAGCGCGCCAGGCCAAGAAGACAGCGCGGGTCACCATAGGGAGATCCCTGGGGATAGGGGATCTGTATAGCATGGCTTGGACGCGGGAGAGGCCCAAATAGTTGAGTTCGATTCTATAGGCCGGGTCAGACCAACCCCCATTGAACCAATCATGGACCACCAGGAGACGGGTCGCCAGGTAATACAGGTAAAGGTTCGTGAGTCCCATACCCCCATCAAAGGGAGGGATTTGGCATTGGCGGAGGGCCATACGGGGACGCCGACCACTACATAGGAATTTTATGACAAGACTATCTATGCCTCGAAACCAGGTGCGGGGAATGTGATGTGGTATGTTCTGGAGAATGTAGAGAAACCGGGGGAGAATCATCATTTTAAATAGGGCTATGCGCCCCAGTGGATTGAGAGGTAGTTTTCCCCATTTCAGCAGGTCCTGTTTGGTCTTGGTGATTAGAGGGGTTACGTTGAGAGCCCAGGCCAAGTCTGGCAGCAGGGCAACCCATATTCCAAGGTATTTGAAAGATTTCCTTCGGATAGGAATAGTGGATTCCAATCAAAGCAGTCCCTAGATATGTGTAGGGGGACCAACGTGGATTTGGTTGAGTTCAGCCGCAGACCAGAGATCTGCTCGAAGGCTTTTAAGATCTGCAGGCAGCGAGGGCCAGATTGGACTGGATCAGTGAGAAACAACAGGACATCGTCCGCGTAAAGCGAGATTTTGTCCTTGTGAGATCCCCCCCACCGCCAGCCCCGGATCTGAGTGTCAGAGCGGACCAAGTTGACATGGGGCTCCATGGCCAGGGCGAAGAGGAGGGGTGAAAGGGGACACCCCTGTCGTGTCCCTCTGCCGATAGAAAAAATATCGGAGAGTACCCCATTGACTTGTACCCGCGCGGTTGGTTTAGAGTATAGGACCCGCACCATACGACGAAACTTGGGGCCCAGGCCCAAAACCCTCAGGACATCCCCCAGGTAGCCCCAGTCAACCGAATCAAAGGCTTTCTCGAAGTCGACTAGGAGAAGCGCCAGGTAGGGGGAGAGTACGTGCCGGTTGGCCAAAGCCACGTGGAGGCGCCGAAGGCAGTGTCGGGTGCCCCGCACCGGCATGAACCCGCACTGGTCCGGATGGACCAGTCTGTCGAGGTAGGGTTTGAGGCGCTGAGCAAGGACCGTGGCAAAAATGTTGACCTCCGTGTTAATCAGGGAAATGGGACGATAGTCCGCACATATGAGGGAGGGCGGTTGTGTCTTGGGAATGAGAACTATGGTGGCTGTGTCCGTCTCTGGAGGAAAGGAACCTTTTTCGATAGCCTCCTCATATAGTGCAGCTAAGTGAGGGGTGAGAATGCCTCTGTATGTGGAATAGTATTCCTGCGGATAGCCGTACGGGCCTGGGGTCTTGCCATCCGCGACCAGCGAAATGGCCCCCTGTATGTCATCGTAAGAGATCGGACCCTCCAGACCATCGGGCTCGATTGCCGATAGCGCGGGAAGGCGGAGGTCTTCTCGGCCGATCAATTCTGCCAGGGAGGATTCAGGGTTTTGGGTAGCGTAGAGTTGGGAGTAGTAGTCTGCGAAGGTTTGGGCTATGGCTCGAGGAGAGCGGTGAGTATGTCCCATCGAATCACGGACCTCTGGGATGATCCGGGATGCTAGGGGGTAGGTCGTCAACCTATGCAGCAGCTTCCCGTTTTTGTCTCCCCACCCGTAGACACGGGCTACAGAGGACCTCCAAAGGAGCTTTGCCGAATCCAGCGAGATCTGCTTGATCTCGTCTCTCACTAGTGCCAGTTGGCGCAGGTGGGAGTCATCGGGCGAACCACCGGCGGTTTGTTCTAGACGGGCTGCTTGGGCTTCCAGGAGCGTGAGCCTGCTGTCCCTGATCACCCTTGGGCCTTGAGGCGACTCTTGCCTCCCATCGGCTTGGAGGGCCTCTCTGAATTTGCGGTCGTGAAGGAACCATGCGTTCATTCACCACATCGGACGAAGAGCAGTGGACGGGCCCCCGATGGTCAGGAGCAACGGTGAATGATCGGAGATGCCGCGAGGGAGGATGTCTATGCCCCTGACATTTGCGCACTCAGGGGCCGGTGTGAATAACAAGTCAATGCGAGAGTGACTGCGGTGAGCTGCAGATGTGTGAGTGTAGAGGGACGTTTGCGGGTTCCAGATCCGCCATATGTCACAGAGCCCCGCAGCTGCGGCACAATCAGTAAGCAGCTTGGCATGAGAGGTGCGAGCGGGAGAGGGAGTCCCTGTGGCATCGAGGGTGGGCTGCATGACGGCGTTGAAATCCCCTCCTAGTAGTGTCATTCCTGGAGGCATAGAGGCAAGTGTGTCGCCTAAGCAGTGTAAGGTCTGTGTATGGGTAGCGTTTGGAACGTAAGCGGAGAGAACGTTTAGGGTGCCTTCGCCTATGGATCCGGAGAGGGCGACGAAGCGCCCGAGCGGGTCCCTGGTGACCTGGGAGGGCACAAAGGGAAAATTGCGCTTAGTAGGATAGCAACCCCACGGGAGCCCCTCACGAAGCCGGAGTGCCAGATTCTGTCGAAGCCGTGTCTGGCAAGGAAGGGACAGAGATTGCCCAAGAGGTGGGTTTCTTGAAGTAGGAGTATGTCGGGATTATGTCTCTGGGCGTATCGCAGGCCTGCTGTGCGTTTGATTCTATCTAATAGACCATTAACGTTCCATGACAGGACGCAGAGCGGGGTACTTTGGTGAGTCATTGTGTCGTGGGTGTGTAGAGGAACTTGTAACGCTGGGAGAGCTTACTGCGCGGTGCGTGCCCTGAAGGTGGAGAAGAAAGCGCCACGTGGGGTGATCGCAGCCGTGCCAAAGCAAGGTAATGCGTTGTCCGCATGAAGGTGTGTGATGGTGCGTGCCTGAAAATGCTGAAGAACTAAGAACACGGGGCAACGGCCCCCAACCACCCCCACCCTATACTTCGGGAAAGGAAGCATCTGTCGCCCTTTAACAATAGAAGCCACTAAACTAGACCGCTTAGAGTCAGTGAGACGTGGTGGACCCCTCGCGATAGAGGATCAAAGGTGACATCAGCAGAGACATCTGATCAGGGTAGGCATCAGCCAGGTGTATTCGCCGTCCCGACAATGCAGTAAACATATTGCGTCGCGTCAAGCAGGAATATTCGGACTGCGGGAGAGATCAGAGTCCGCGGAATTGACAGTCAGGATCCCGGGTGAAGAGCGTCCCGCAGGTGAGGGAACCGGAGTGCGAGCCTCTTGAGAATGGTGAGGCCTCGACCAGGTGGTTTGGCAGTTTGATCTTGAAGACCCGGGCCCTGGGGAGTCTGACTTGGCTCTGCATACCTTCCCGCCTCTGCGGGACTGAGTATGCCTGGACCGTGGGGGTAAGCCGCTCGTGCCAGAGGCCTGGGGTCCCAGTGTCATTGACTTGATTTTGAGCCGAAGGGGGCGCTCTTCCGTCAGCCAGGTCCAAGCCGCCTCGGGCTGTCAAAGAAGTATGATTTGTCCTGAAAAACCACTCGCGGCCTGGCTGGGAAAAGGAGCCGGTATTGCAGGTTGAGGGTGCGCAGTTTCTGTTTTACGTCCGCGTAGGAACGCCTTAAGGACTGGACCTCCCTGGTGTAGTTCAGGAATATCATAATTGTGTGATTCTGGAAGGTTATTGGTCCCTGAGAACGGGCGTGGTGCAGGATGAGATCTCTGTCCCTGAAATTTAGTATCCGTGCGATGATGGGCCGGTGCGGTGCGCCCGGAGGGGGCTTTGGAGCCAAGGAGCGGTGTGCACGTTCCGCGGCGAACCAGGTGGAGAGCGTGCCACTTGGTAACCAGGAGTTGATCCAATCCTCAATGAAGGACTCCATCGGGCCGCGTTCAACTCCTTCCGGAAATCCCACCAGGCGCAGATTATTGCGTCTAGAGCGGTTCTCAGCGTCCTCTGCCCTCCTGTGAAGTTCTTTGGTCTGGGACTGCAGGCGGACTACTTGCTCTTTTAGGTTGGTTACGTCGTCTTCGACCGAGGATATACGGGATTCCGCTTCGGAAATCCGGGCCGTCGCATTGCGGAGGTCCTGCCGGATCAGAGCCATGTCCACTCGGACCTCCCCGATCTTGTTTTCCACTGAGGTTTGGGAGGCTGAGATGGCTTGAAGGATTGTGCCGAGGTCTCCATGGGTTGGGGGGTGGCCCTCTGCACCCTCATGCCTTCTCCCCTGGTCTGTGACCGTGTATTTGTCAATGGTGGTCTGGGTCGCGGGCGTCTTCGGTCCCCGGTCGCGGCCCATCCTGGAGCGGGTGGTGGTCCACCAGGCACCAGAGTCTCCGTGTGTATGAATGTGAGCTCACAATGACTGGTTGCGCGAGTAGAGACTCTGGGGTTTGCGCTGGAATCGTGTTAGCGGGCGGCTGGTGTGTAAGTTGTAGGCGGCAGGGTGGGCCCCACCTGCAGTCCACCGGAACAGCCCCGGCTACCTCGCGAGCAAAACCTCCGCGGACAGACCCTCAGACAGGGCACCCCCTTGGGCGCAGCAGGAACTGAGCAGGGCCCAGCCGGCGTGTAGGACCCTCTTCAGGGCTTCACCACACAGTCATTGGTAGGGACGCTGGGCCCGCCTCAAGAGAAGGTGCGAGGCTGCTGTGGTTGCAGAATCTGGAGTGGACTCTGCGGGAGGTCAGAGGCAGGCCCGGTCCATGGGGGGGCCTCAGGCAATAATGGGGTGAATGGAGGGAGCAGGTGGCAGATTCACCGCAGCCAGACCACGCAAGGCTGAGCCGCAGGATCAGGCCTGACCAGTCCGCAGAACAGGCCCAAGAAGGAGCAGGGCTGAGAGTCTTGACGTGGCAGACAGGAACACCACGAGTACAGAGCTGGCCTGGTGTGTGCGCCACCGGAGCTCGGTTGCGCCCGTTGGAAGGAGGGAAGGGTGGGGAGGGGGGAGAGGAGTGGATGCCGGAGGCCTCTCCCCACAACCCTGCTGCCCGAGTGATGCGGGACGACTCTCCTCTTCCCCGCGCCGCCTCCCGCCTGCACTCACCGGAGCCCCCAAGGGGCGGAGATCAGAGTACCGGCTAGATCGACGTGAGGGCCCACGGCAGCCGGTCACAGGGGCAGCATCGGAGGTCTCCACCGCACTCGGGCACGACCTGGCCCCAAGACATCTCTGGATCACAGGAGGGGGGGGGCCGTGACCACAAGGTCCGCCCCGCCGCCCGAGCTGATGGCTGATCCCCCGGACTGTAGCGCGATGCAGTCACCAGCCCGATCGCGGCAGCGCCGAGGTGCCACAGCCCCTGCAGGGAGGCGAGACGGGGCGTAACAAGGAAGCCTCAGGCCGGGTCACACCCCCAGGAGTCCTGCCCCAGGTCGCGGTGCCAGGTCCTTCGGCTCCCTCTTTCACGCGGCTGGGGGACTCTCCCGGGCAATCAGCAGGGCTTGCCGCACATATGATGGCAGATCTGATGGCCGGCTCCGGCGGTGAGCATCAGTTCAAAGCTCCGAGGTCCGGGAGCGAGCGCCGCCATTGCGGGTGAGGTGAGGCGGGAGACCAGGCAACAAGGCGGCACAGCAGACAAGGCGCGGCGGTTGTCGCCTCAAGCAGGTGAGACAGGCTGCAAGGAAGCAGCGGCTGCAGCTTTCAGGGTCAGATGGCCGCAGATGTCGGCGGATCCTGGCACGGATGACGGAGGGGTCCGGAGCACTCCTAGAGTGCGACCGCCATCTTGACGTGCCAAGCCACCCCTCATATTTGTTATTTTAACGTTATTGATTGTAATTGGATTAATATAGTGCTTACTACCCCTGACGAGACATTGAAGCACTGTATGGCGAGTAGCACGCTTCTCCGGAACCCAATGTTTGTGGTTAACCTGGTGGTTACTGTTGGTTATTACGATTAGTCTTGTGATCTTAAGAATGCAATTTACTCAGTTACTCAGTTACTTTGTGATATATTAATACCAGGTAGATGTGATCATTAGTGGAGGCTATGTGGTTTCATGTGAATGGTCGGTGAGATAGGCTGGCAGGGATTAGGCAATGTTAGATTACAGGGTGGGGTTTTAAAGAGGAGAGGTTCTGATATATGAAATGAGGGATCAGCCGATTGCTGAATTACAAAAAGGAGGATTGAGGGAGACAGGCATGAGGCTGAGAGGAGGCTATACTCAGAAATGCAATGTATGCAGAGGATGGAAGGTAAGCAGAGGGTCACTCTGAAGAAAGAAAGAAGAGGAAACAAGCAGGAGTAAGTCAAGGTCAATTTTTCATGCAGGTTTTGGGAGTATAGTAAGAGAGGTCTTTGAGTCAGCAAGCAATCAGAGAACGTAAGTTACAGAAAGAAACCAAATTTGCATAGTGCTCCATATCCAGGGCAGACAGCTTCATACCTGCCAACTCACAATGTGCCATCGTGTGACACACGATATCGGCGCCCATCACACGGTCTCCCGGTGAGGAGCTGATATCACAATGTGGCAGGGAACGTGAGCTGAAAACCACTGTAAATAATGGCTCGTTTTCCGAGGCTTTGAACTGCTAACGTCCATTAAGGATTGTGAAAACACCCCAGGACATCGGCCCCAGCCTTAACCAGTGGCGGTCGCCACTAACAAAGGGTGGTGGGGTGGGTGGGGGTGTGCGGGGGGAGCGTGCAGGGGGCGTGTTAGTAATATGGGGAAAAAAATGAACTTACCTAAAGCCGCCGGCCGCTTACCGCGTCTCATCGCTCCTGCTGTCCTCTTCCTGGTCTCAGCAGCCCCAGGGACTGACTCCCATCCAATCCCCGTGCTGCAGAGCAGCGTGGGGATTGGCCTGAGCGGGCTGGAAAGATGCCCCGCTCAGGTCAGGGAGTCTGTGGGGTTGCTAAATGCAGCCGGGCTGCAGAAACCTAAGTGCGCATGTGTGTTTTGGTCAGCCTGAGACAGGCAGTCGGCTAAACACATATGCGCATGTAGGGAGTGCAAAAGCAGTCCTCTTCCCCCCTCCCATGCCCCGCCCCACCCTGCACAATCTGGCTCAGAGCCGGCAAACGAAAAATAAAACAATGCTAGAGCATCGTTTTATTTTTCATTTGCTGGCTCTGCGCCAGGCAGTGGGGCGCTGCTAGCCTTAACAAGCGTTTTTTTGGGGGGGTGGGGTAGGGGGCTTGGGGGGGGGGAGGGGTTTAAAAGTGCCTTCTAGGCACGAGGCCCCGCCCCCTTCAAGTCCCCGACCCTCCTCACACAGTGAGATTGTTCTTCAAGTTGGCAGGTAAGAAGCTTAAACATGTGATTCTAAGCGTACACATGATTTAAACATTAAAAGCCCTAGCCTGTTGTGTTCCAAGCCTGGGACCAGGGCCGGCGCTAGGCATGGGCAGCGTGGGCGGCTGCCCAGGGCCTCGTACTCAGCCCACCAGCATGCCCCCGCACCGATCGTGTGCCCTGTTGTTTCCCTGTCTCCTTGCAATTAGGGTCCATGGGAGGGGTCCCCTCCCTGGGCCTCTCAGGGATGGTGTCTGGAGACCTAGGGGAGGGAGACTCTTCCCTTGTCCCAATTGCAAGGAGACCTATTCAGAGACACTGCGGAGGCCCATTGTACAGGATCTTAGCGCCCCCACAGTGACTCTCAGCCCACAAGCAATTCTTACACCTATCAGGCTGAAGGTGTGAGAATTGCTTGTGGGCTGAAAGTTAAACTGTGGGGGCGCTAAAATCCTGTACAATGGGCCTCTCGCAGTGTCTCTGAATGGTTTCCTTGCAAGAGGTCACTTAAGTAAATTAGAGGGGCCTCGCACATTCCCTTTTGGCCCAGGGCCCAGCAAATCATAGAACCGGCACTGCCTGGGACAGTCCTTTTAAACCAAGTCTACAGCAGCCCACCCTTGATCTTGTTTCATGGGATTCTGCCGTTATCAGTGACGTGATGTCACCAGGACTTTCGTACAGACCATTCTGATAGGTGATGGTGGAAACCGTGCGCAGGTTGTCGATTGACGCTCACACGCCGCATGCAGGCTGCGGGCCTCCACTGCCCTCCCCAGAAGAACTTTTAATTCCCGAATTAATCCCCCAATCCGCTCTCTGTGCGTACAGTGCGCCCCTCGCGCCGTTTCTGTGGTAACCAGGAGCGAGAGCTCCGAGATGCCGGCGGACCGGCCCTCAGCGCGAGGAGATTTGCAGATATTTGGCACAAAAGGGCAGCGGTGGAAGGCTGTGCAGGAGGGGCAAGGAGGCGCTGGAGAGGTGCCCTGTAACTCGGAATTACCTCCGCAGGAGGGTGGGGGCTGTGCAGAGATGATGTGTCCGGGGATCACTCCTTTAGAGAGGTGTTAAGGGGCTGTCGAGGCACACACAGTCTTATACTACGCAGGGCACACGGGGCTGGCGAGATGCGCTCTTGCAATATGAATTCAGACACAGTGTTTGTTATAGCGGGAATAATTCCCATGGGGCGGCAGGCAAGGGGCTGCCCAGAAAAACACTTATAATTGTAATTACGTGCTTGGAGGCCACGCTAGGGACTGTGGTAAAATCCTCTTACACTTTAAAAAAAACATGAAGTACTTCTATAAGGTTAGTCTGGGGTGTAGAGACAATTTTCTTGTAACGTGACTCCGTCACAAAAGGTTGGGTAGGCGGGAGATCACATATTGACGAGGATGGGACTGTGGGGAGTTCTTCTCATAAAAGGGAATACTTTAGAACTAGAAGGAGGGGCATGCTGGGGCTGTAGAGAGATGTCCTTAAAACAGGAATAACTCCCAAATGGGCATGCTGTGTTGGGTAGACACACTCTTATAAAATGAATTACTTCCAAGAGGTCTGACGGGCCCTGTAAAAAACATTCAACTAGAGTTATGCGGTTGAGAAGAACCAAATTACGCGGCAGCAGTTGACTAAACTATGCTACAAGAAAATGCAAATTATGTGGCGTTATGCAGCACATATTGTTTTAATATCATTATTTTGGAATTTTTACTCCTATGAACACTATTTGGGCAAAGGTTTCACCTACACTACATAGACACTACAATTAGCACCACTTTGACACCCAAATACAGAATTATGCAGCAGAAAGGTGACTAGTCAACCTTTGTTAAGGGCCTTCCACTTCATGGCAACACGTGTCGCTGCATTTTTAGTAACTTTTGATCTGTTTGAGCTAGAAACAATTTTTGACAAAATGTGCGGATTATGCAGTAAGTGATGGATTATGTGGCAAATGAAGCAAACCCATAAATTTGCTGAAAACGTTGCAACTGCAAAATTGCATAAATCCAGTGTCCCTGCTTATAACAGAAATGACTCCAACAGAGTTCAGATGGGGCAGTGGAGATACTCTTATTACAGTAATTACTCCCGAAGTGCACACATTTAAGGCCGGGACGCACATTATAATAATTGTTGCTTTTCATTCATGAATAGGCTTGTTGGTCCCTCCTTGGTACCGCCTTGTCTGCATTTGTAACCTCCCATAACGACTGGACTTTTTACTTGTGTTACACGGGCTGCTGTTTCTAGTCGGTGAGCACTATTTTCTTTAATGATCTTCCCTATCCCACCCACGACGTCGCAGCACACCGCCACCTTTTATATTGTTATTAGTCATGTACTTTTTAATATCTAGCGCAGTCCACTTTAACTATAGAGGCTGCGCTTATTTAATTATTTAATTTTCGGCGCAGTCTGCTTTCACTTTAGCGGTTGCGCTTATTAATTTATTTAATTTACAGCGCAGTCCGCTTTCACTTTAGCGGTCGCGCTTATTTATTTATTTAATTTCAGTGCGGGCCACTTTCACTTTAGCGGCAGCGCTACAAAAGCTTTCTTTCTACACTTTGTGTAAAAGCGCCCCATACACGCTTTCACTTTAATGATGGCCGCGCCCCTTTCTTTTGAAGCTGCTCACTGTAACCGGAATACGGCGAGCAGCGTCTAAAGAAAGGGGCGCTGCCACCATTAAAGTGGTCTCGCATTAGCGAGAGTTTGAGCAATTAGCATTAGAAATGACAATGCCTTTTATATATGTGTTGCTTTGAAAAACACATAAATAAAATGCATTATCATTTACAATGCCAATAGCTTAAAATCTCGCAATTGCTAGACCTATTGCTTTGAAAATGCTTTTTTTACTTTGTGGTCACAAAATTTGGCAAACCAGACCGCAAAGTCCTGGGGGGTCTGGAGAGATGTTCATATGGCATCCTTGGGCTGTGGGGCGAGGTTTTGGAGGGAGCAGGCTAGTATCGAGCAGGCATGCTATCATGACAGAGGTCATTTCAAAGACATTCCATAAAAACCTCGCACATTCTTTTTTTTAAGCTCTGTTCCGCGTCGGGTCCGCTGGGAGGTGTGCTCCGGAGGCGCGAATCTTCGCACAACATTAATATTCTCCGTCAGTCTCACTTCAGGAAACTCCCGGATCGAGATACCGCATAGCCTTTCAGGATCGGCTGTGAGGGAGAGATCGATAGCAGTACATTGGAATGTTGATTATTCCGTGCAGTGGTCAGTGAGATCGAAGGAAATACATGGGGGCGGTTCTCTGTCAGTGAGAGCGCAGGACCGAGATGGCTGGTGATTTTTTTTATTTTATTTTGTGCAGTGAGACAATAGCAATGTCCGGAGATGCTCTGTCTCTCGTGCAGTGAGAAAGTAGAGTTGCATGGGAATGTTATTTATCCAGTGCAGTGAGATAGAAGAATAGCAGTGCCTGGATTTTTGTATTCTGTGCAGTGAGACAGAAGGGTACAGGTGTCTGGGATGTTCGTTAGTCCGAGCACTGATGCAGGGAGAGGATGGACACGCAGTCACGTTTAGCTCGTACAGCGATGCAGTGAGAGAGGACAGCAACGTCTGGGGATGTTGTATATTTCATGCAGTGACACGATAACGAGAGCAGTGCCTGGGGTGTTCTGTATACCGTGCAGCAATACAGAGCGCTAGGGAATAATGACGTGGACGTTTTTCGTCAAGTGCAGTGAGACAGAATAGCATTTCCGAGGGATCATCTTTATTCTGTGCAGTGATGCAGTGAGCTAGGATAGAAATGTATAGGGGAAGCTTTTATTCTGTGCAGTGAGCTAGGATAGAAATGTATGGGGCTTCTTTATTCCTTACAGAGAGGGAGAGTAGAAATCTCTAGAGCTGCTCTTTAGTCTGTGCAGTGATGCAGTGAGCTAGGACAGAAACTCCAGAAGCGTTCTTTATTCTGTACGGTGATGTAATGAGGTACAAGAATGGAAATGCGAAGAGATTTCATTTATTCCTTGCAGTGATAAAGTGGGCAGAAGGATAGAAATGTCTTTCTTAAGCTCATGCAGTGATACAGTGAGATAGAAGCACCGTGCTTCATAGAGATGGGGTCTGATGGCTTAGTGGACTAATGTGCCGTCCACTGTAGGGGCCTGTGTTGGACCCTCATGGTCACAGGTTCAAATCCCGGTCAGTTCACTCAGCCTTTCATCCTTCTGAGGTTGATAAAAATGAGTGCCATTGAGTTGGGTAACAATAACCATTAAGGATATTAATGTCTGAGGATGTTCTTTATCGCTTGCAGTAATACAGTGTGACAGGAGGATATTAATGTCTGAGGATGTTCTGTATCCCGTGCAGTGATACAGTGTGACGGGAGAATATTAATGTCTGAGGATGTTCTGTATCCCGTGCAGTGATACAGTGTGACGGGAGGATATTAATGTCTGAGGATGTTCTGTATCCCGTGCAGTGATACAGTGTGACGGGAGGATATTAATGTCTGAGGATGTTCTGTATCCCGTGCAGTGATACAGTGTGACGGGAGGATATTAATGTCTGAGGATGTTCTGTATCCCGTGCAGTGATACAGTGTGACGGGAGGATATTAATGTCTGAGGATGTTCTGTATCCCGTGCAGTGATACAGTGTGACGGGAGGATATTAATGTCTGAGGATGTTCTGTATCCCGTGCAGTGATACAGTGTGACGGGAGGATATTAATGTCTGAGGATGTTCTGTATCCCGTGCAGTGATACAGTGTGACGGGAGGATATTAATGTCTGAGGTTTAATGTTGAGGATGTTCTGTATCCCGTGCAGTGATACAGTGTGACGGGAGGATATTAATGTCTGAGGATGTTCTGTATCCCGTGCAGTGATACAGTGTGACGGGAGGATATTAATGTCTGAGGATGTTCTGTATCCCGTGCAGTGATACAGTGTGACGGGAGGATATTAATGTCTGAGGATGTTCTGTATCCCGTGCAGTGATACAGTGTGACGGGAGGATATTAATGTCTGAGGATGTTCTGTATCGCATGTGGCAGGATGTTCCTATCTCACGCAGTGTTGACGTGAGATGGAATATTAATGTCTGAGGATGTTCTGTATCCCATGCAGTGATACAGTGTGACGGGAGGATATTAATATCTGAGGATGTTCTTTATCCTGTGCAGTGATACAGTGTGACGGGAGGATATTAATGTCTGAGGATGTTCTGTATCCTGTGCAGTGATACAGTGTGACGGGAGGATATTAATGTCTGAGGATGTTCTGTATCCTGTGCAGTGATACAGTGTACGGGAGGATATTAATGTCTGAGGATGTTCTGTATCCCGTGCAGTGATGCAGTGTGACTGGGAGGATATTAATGTCTGAGGATGTTCTGTATCCCGTGCAGTGATACAGTGTGACGGGAGGATATTAATGTCTGAGGATGTTCTGTATCCCGTGCAGTGACAGTGTGACAGGAGGATATTAATGTCTGAGGATGTTCTGTATCCCGTGCAGTGATACAGTGTGACGGGAGGATATTAATGTCTGAGGATGTTCTGTATCCCTTGCAGTGATACAGTGAGTCGGGAGTGATATTAATGTCTGAGGATGTTCTGTATCCTGTGCAGTGATACAGTGTGACTGGGAGGATATTAATGTCTGAGGATGTTCTGTATCCCGTGCAGTGATACAGTGTGACGGGAGGATATTAATGTCTGAGGGGATGTTCTGTATCCCGTGCAGTGATACAGTGTGACAGGGAGGATATTAATGTCTGAGGATGTTCTGTATCCTGTGCAGTGATACAGTGTGACGGGAGGATATTAATGTCTGAGGATGTTCTGTATCCCGTGCAGTGATACAGTGTGACGGGAGGATATTAATGTCTGAGGATGTTCTGTATCCCGTGCAGTGATACAGTGTGACGGGAGGATATTAATGTCTGAGGATGTTCTTGTATCCTGTGCAGTGATACAGTGTGACGGGAGGATATTAATGTCTGAGGATGTTCTGTATCCCGTGCAGTGATACAGTGTGACGGGAGGATATTAATGTCTGAGGATGTTCTGTATCCAGTGCAGTGATACAGTGTGACTGGAGGATATTAATGTCTGAGGATGTTCTGTATCCTGGTGCAGTGATAGCAGTGTGACGTGGAGGATATTAATGTCTGAGGATGTTCTTTTATCCCTGCAGTGATACAGTGTGACGGGAGGATATTAATGTCTGAGGATGTTCTGTATCCCGTGCAGTGATACAGTGTGACGGGAGGATATTAATGTCTGAGGATGTTCGTTATCCCGTGCAGTGATACAGTGTGACGGGAGGATATTAATGTCTGAGGATGTTCTGTATCCGTGCAGTGATACAGTGTGACGGGAGGATATTAATGTCTGAGGATGTTCTGTATCCCGTGCAGTGATGCAGTTGAATATTAATATCTGAGAATGTTCTGTATCCCGTGCAGTGATGCAGTGAGTTGGGAGGATATTAATGTCTGAGGATGTTCTGTATCCTGCAGTGATACAGTGTGACGGAAGGATATTAATATCTGAGGATGTTCTGTATCCCGTGCAGTGATACAGTGTGACGGGAGGATATTAATGTCTGAGGATGTTCTGTATCCCGTGCAGTGATACAGTGTGACGGGAGGATATTAATGTCTGAGGATGTTCTGTATCCCGTGCAGTGATACAGTGTGACGGGAGGATATTAATGTCTGAGGATGTTCTGTATCCCGTGCAGTGATACAGTGTGACGGGAGGATATTAATGTCTGAGGATGTTCTGTATCCCGTGCAGTCATACAGTGTGACGGGAGGATATTAATGTCTGAGGATGTTCTTTATCCCGTGCAGTGATACAGTGTGACAGGAGGATATTAATGTCTGAGGATGTTCTGTATCGCTTGCAGTAATACAGTGTGACAGGAGGATATTAATGTCTGAGGATGTTCTGTATCCCATGCAGTGATACAGTGTGACGGGAGGATATTAATGTCTGAGGATGTTCTGTATACCGTGCAGTGATACAGTGTGACGGGAGGATATTAATGTCTGAGGTTTAATGTCTGAGGATGTTCTGTATCCCGTGCAGTGATACAGTGTGACGGGAGGATATTAATGTCTGAGGATGTTCTGTATCCCGTGCAGTGATACAGTGTGACGGGAGGATATTAATGTCTCAGGATGTCCTGTATCCCGTGCAGTGATACAGTGTGACGGGAGGATATTAATGTCTGAGGATGTTCTTTATCCCATGCAGTGCGCCAGGAGGATTTTAAGAGCTTGGGATGCTCTTTATCCCATGCAATGATACCGTGGGTAGAATACAAATGCTATGACTTGTTCTGTATAGATATGGCCGGGATGTTCCTCATCTCACGCAGTGTTGTCGTAAGATGGAATCCTAGAAATGTTTGTTGATGTTCTTTATCCCATAAAGTGACAGTGTGACTGGAGGATATTAATATCTGAGGATGTTCTTTATCCTGTGCAGTGATACAGTGTGACTTGAGGATATTAATATCTGAGTATGTTCTTTATCCTGTGCAGTGATACAGTGTGGCGGGAGGATATTAATGTCTGAGGATGTTCTGTATCATGTGCAGTGATGCAGTTGAATATTAATATCTGAGAATGTTCTTATCCGGTGCAGTGAGTTGGGAGTATATTAATATCTGAGGATGTTCTTTATCTCGTACAGTGTGACAGAAGGATATTAGTATCTGAGGATGTTCTTATCCCATGCAGTGATGCAGTTGAATATTATTATCTGAGAATGTTCTTATCCCGTGCAGTGATGCAGTGAGTTCAGTGGCGGCTGGTGGAATTTGAAACTAGTGGGGCGTATGCAGAGCGAATGAACACATGCGAGCGCAGCGAGCGAGCCCGACAGCAATAAGGGGGATTCGGGGGGGTTCTCCCCCGTGAAGAAATTTTTAAAAAATTGGCATCTTTTTGGTGCGATTTTCAGCACTATATCTGTGATAAATGGACTAAAAATTCAGTAGTTCTAGGCATTCATAAAAGAAAACTCAAACATTATTTATTTCAGAGAATTTCTGGGATGCTAAGCAAGTCTGACTTCTGAAGAGGGTTAGGGTACTAAGCAAGACTGCTTTGGCTCTACCCTTTCCAATAGAAAACACTAGTTAGTGATGTGAACAAGTTCAATGGACAAACCTGGGGTCTAGGGAGAGTCCCTCTCCTGAGAAAGAAATTTAAAAAGATTGGCAAATGGTGCATTTTAAAGCAAATGAATGCAGCGATAAAGCAAGGCTTGTTAAGCAGTGGGAACGTATAGTCTTGAAATATTAAACACATTAAAAACTGCCCCGTATCTTCTTGCAATAATTTGTTCAACAGTTACTGTAATATGTAAATTGTTCTGCATGACAACTTTAGCCCTTTAAAATGTATGCTTAGCTTGCCCAGTGTCTTGCACTGCATGCAGCATTAACTTTGGAAAAATATGCTCTAACCAGACTTCGGGAAGCACCCACAGCTGCTGGCTGTAACCATCATATAGAAATATGTGCAGACAGGTCTTTAAGTGAGATGAAAAAAGTGGGTGCTCCCTATAAAGGAACATGCCAAATACATTTCTGTGATTCCCATAGTGTGCCATCAGACCGGTATTTTGGTTTCTCTCTGAGATGTAATTTTATCCAGATAAATGGCACAGCAACTGACATACGCCTAAAGCCTGTCAGTATGATTGGCTTTGTCACTGGGTGTTAACTGTTTAAGATAAATGAGTAACAACAATGATTTCTTATAAATAATTAACATTGAAAATGTTTAAATTCTGAAATAGTGAGTCTGTGAATTAAATAGCATTGAGGCCTGTGGAAGGAGTTTTGGCCTTCAATTACGTTTGCTTTATGTTAGATATGTATCCTCTTTGTCTCTGCATATCTTGTCCATCTGCACATCTTCAAACCCCTCTCTTTCCTCTTCAGCATCCTCTTTTCACTCTTCCCCGAATGCCCTTCCTCACATCTCTGTCACTTCACCGCCCCCCAACATGCACTGCACTCCCTCAAATATAAGCACCTTAATTTCTCTTACTTTTGCCTTGCAAATATTTTGACATCAGTGTACCCCCTTCACACACATTTCCACAGAATTTCAGTTGCAAATGGAATACACAAACATTGTTCTGTGTGCTCTGCAGAGAGGTCAACCCACTGACAGGCACTTTGTTTGGCTTTAGCCTTAGCGCCTGCGTGCTCAATCCAAAGCCCCTCATAAACACCTGGCATGGCTCAAGCCTCAAAGTATGCACAGAAAAAAATACAGATAAACAACAACATTATAAAATAGCTAACTCGTGGGGAATGCAAGATTAAGTAAACATGTAAAATAAGAGAGGAACTAAATGGCTAAAATGCATTCCCTCGACGTTTTTAACATTCATTGTTTGCAAGTCAATCTATGTTTTTGGCATCAGTGTTAACTTAGAGGCATGTACACAGGGCCAGTTTTAATGTCATACATCAGAGGACTGGCCACTGTATGGACATGTTACACAGTAAGCACATATCTCTTGCTTTGGGCCTGACTCGGATATTTGGATCCATTTCACGTAAGAACTGAGAATAAGGAAGTCGCCCCACAGGACCATCAAGCTTCCTCAACCCCCAGTCTCACTGTGACTAAAGGCTGAGGCTGTCACTGTCAGGTTACAAAGTCTGTGCAGTGGGCTTGTATAGGCCCTGAATGTCAAACCGGATGCCAATAGCCACATGAGACCCTGCTCTATAAGCGCCCCTGACCCCCGAAGCCGCACATATGACTGGGAAGGTGTCCTGCAGATCTGTGCCGTGCTGAAGGGCCGCATAGGAGGTCCTCGGAAGCATGGTTGTCAGTGGTGCAGCAGGTGTAGTGGCACCGGTGAATTTCGGGGGCATCTGCACCACCCCTTTCACTACACAACCAGGTGGTAGGAGGGGGTCACCTTCCTCGCTTGCACTAGTGCTCACCATGACACTCTAGTCACTACGACTGAAAAAAAAAAGAAGGGACCAGTGCATCGTGAGGTCACGTGCTTTCTGAACGGTGAATGAATCCCAAAGCACGTGCACAGTTTGCAGCGCCCACTCTTTACAGTTACCAGGAGACGTGTTTTCTGCTGCAGACTCGCGGTGTATAAATGACGCCTCCCAGGACAAGATTAGAGTGCAGTTGACTGCACAATTATTGGGTGGCTGCGCCCAGGAAGCAACTGACTGCGTGACGTATTGAGTGGACTTGCCATGGTGCTATTTAAAGAACTTATGTTGTGTTGACATGCTCGAGGTGCTTCTAAGTGTATGTGTGGACTAGAGTTAAGTTTTTTCAATAATTACTTCTCTTATTGATTCCCAGTACATCATATGGCTGTAGTAATACCTTGCTTTAATTATATAGAGCATCTCGCCAGTGCAAAAATTGTAAGAACACAGATGTTACTAGAACACAATGTGCTTGCACTCTCCAAGTGTAACTAGGCCTGTCCAAGATTCAGCCTTGGGCGATGCAGATCATTGTTAACTTGTGTTACCAGAATTACCAGTACTGTAAAAAAATCGTATCACTCGGATACATTTTGACAGGTCAAACCCGCAGATATTTATGAGAACAAAAATCCCTTGTAAATACCAGGACAGTGGTAATTGAATGCAAAAGCCCCCAAATCTGCATGTTAGTCCCCATTATAGGGGAAAAACTCAAAATTGGTTCTATTCAACACACCCAATGAATTCCAACCCCGCAGAGTGGGATTTTATCTGATGTGATGAATATCGCAATTACAGGCTGACTCGTAAGTCTGTTGTCCAGACTGGATATTTTACAACCCAGCTACTCCTACTTTCAATGACATGCAGCTGATTAAGTACTCCTCTGGGCTCATACTTGGTTCCTGGATGAGAAAGCAGTATCATTATGTATATCAATAATATTCAATGCTACTTTTTTTCTTTATACCATTTTCCCCCAAACCCATACGGGTCAATGAAACTGGTGAATGTGCACTGCCCTTATTTTCATAGACCAACATGGGATGGTGGGGGGAGAGGGAAGAAAGATGGGATTAACCGTTATGCACATGCCCTGATATTTTCACTTCACTCTATCACTCAGCTGAAATTTCTGAGGCATAGTGGACTTGTTGACACCACATTTATACTCTCAGTGCTAGCGATCTCTTGCAGTCACAGGCTTCTCACTTCCTGCTGTGGTCAGACGGGCGGGCGCTGTGGCTCGTGTGCGTCTGCGGCTCTTACCTTCATGATGCCGCTGGTGGCTCGGTTATGGGTCCTCTCCCCGGAGCTGTCCTGGCTGCTCCTGCCGGACCGAGGGCTGTCCGACTCCACGGAGCACCTCCCGTTGCGCACTCCTTCCCTTCGCGCCCGGGCCGGGGACAGGAAGGCCCCGGGGGACTCTGGGGGCTCTGGGGTGCCCAGTAATCCGGCCTGGGATGGGGAGAGCAGTCCGTCCGCCACCGCGGCTTCCGAGCCCAGGCTGCGTCCATTGGCCATGTTCAGTGTCCAGCGGTGCGGGGCTCATTGTAGAGGCGCGGGAGGCAGCGGCAGGGGGTGGGGGGATGAGGAACTAGGGGAAGTTACATGGGGGGAGTTGGGGGCACTAATCGGGGCGGAGGGGGCAACAGCCACAAGTTCTCAGCGCAAGGAACGCTCTCAGCCAATCCTGGCGCTGCCAGCAGCGCCAGGATTGGCTGAGGGCAGGGATACTCCCTGCCCATTAGGAGACCGGGGCTGCGCATGAAGCAACCCTCGGTCTCTTAAGGGGAAGGCTAGTGCGCATGTTCGGGCTGATCGTGAAAATGATCAACCCAAAACGAACATGCGCACTATTGAGCTGTCAATCAACCCGAGTGCTGCTTCAGCCCCACCCCTTTCAGTGTCGGTGTTCTACTACTGACGCTAATTCCAATCAGGAGTCCTGATTGCTGCAATTAGCGTCAGAAGTAGAACGATTAGTGGGGCAACGCCCACCAATGGACGCACCGCCCTGAGTGAGTTGGGAGGATATTAATATCTGAGAATGTTCTTATCCCGTGCAGTGATGCAGTGAGTTGGGAGGATATTAATATCTGAGAATGTTCTTTATCCCGTGCAGTGATGCAGTAGAATATTAATATCTGAGAATGTTCTTATCCCGTGCAGTGATGCAGTGAGTTGGGAGGATATTAATATCTGAGGATGTTCTTTATCTCGTACAGTGTGACAGAAGTATATTAGTATCTGCCAATGTTATTTATCCTGTGCAGAGAGACAGGAGACTATTAATACCTTAGGATGCTCTCTATCCCATGCAGTGATACCGTGGGTAGAATACAAATGTCTTGTCTTGTTCTGTATAGATATGTCCGGAATGTTCTTCATCCCATGCAGTGACGTCGCAAGATGGAATCCTAGAAATGTCTGCCGATGTTCTGTATCTTGTGCAGTAATACAGTGAGATAGAAGGGTAGACATGTCTGGGATGTTCTTTATTTAATGTAGTGAGTGATGCAGGAAGATAGGACAGTAATGTCTTGGAATCTTTTTTCTCTGATGCAGTGAGATAAATTTCTAGAAGCCGGAGGAGATGGTCTTTGTTCTATGAAGTGACATATGATAGTAAGACCTTGTAGTTTTCTTTATCATGTGCAGTGATGCACTGAGACAGCAGGAAAGCAGAGCATGGGAACATTCTTTATTCCATGCAGTCATACAGTGAGATATCCAGGTGCAGTGTGTGTAAGGAAATGCCTCTTTTTGCATGTTCACTGCCACATTTTTGGACTGATGCTGCTGTTTTTTTGACTCTGAGAGTGCAGTAAGGTCTGCCATCCAGACCTCCGTGCCAGTGTTATAACAGTGTATGTTGAATTGGGTACCCCTAATTGGCAGAGACTGACTTACTTATAAGTCCCTAGTATATAGTACACAAGGCATGTAAGGTAGTGTGTCCACCCAGGGCTGCAGCACTGATTGTGCCGCCCTGTGTGTGACAAAGTACAAAATGGCTCCCTGCCTGCCACTGCAGACTGACAGGGCAGTGGTAACAGTGCTAGTTCAGCTTTGCCATTCCAACCAATTGCAAACCCCCCACTTCCCTTAACAGTATATGTATGTCTCTCCTAAGGAAGGCCTATCAATCCCTAAGGCAGGGAGCTGTATATTATTAAATAGGACATGCATTTTTTACATGTGTCCTAACAGCAACACCTGGGGAGTAGTGTGAACGACTCCCACGCTTAGAAACATAAGCACCCTGCTGTAGGGCGAGGCGTTCTCTCCCCTTCGCAGGAAGCCACATAAGTTGTTAGCCCAAAAAGCGAGCTTAAAAGGTGAAGCCGTCTTTGGTGGGCAAATGACGATCACACTCCTGGGGGCTGCCCTCTGTTCAGGTAGACAGGCTGGTGGCTGGGACAGAGAGGGGAGACCGGTGCCCAGACCGGTTTTCCCATGGGCATTTAGCCCACAGGTAGCCATGCCTCTAGGGTCGGCTACCAAGCTCCTAACATCCATGGAAGGGTTCAGACAGCTTGAGAATTGGCAGAGTAGTGCACTCTGGGATTGCTAGATGCCACACGTAGCCGTAAAGTCATCACCAAGAGGGAGGGGACCTGGTAGCCCATTGGCTAGTGACCGCATCATCCCCGAGGACACTTTGTGGGCACAGATATGGCACCCCTGACACACTGAACCTCAGATCACACCGGAACTCGAAAGAAGCCCTGCTGATCCATGGACTCGGCAAAGAGGCTGCCGCATTTACTGGACTGCACCTGCCGCACCTTGGGCGAGCAAAGCGAGGGCTATGCCTGTGGCTCCTGGCTTTGGGAAAAGGGAAGAGGATGTGGCCTAACAGCTAGAGTCTTCGACCTCAAAGCTGAGGAACCGGGTTCGAGTCTCAGCAGGGAGACTCAACATCCTGTGATTCTGGGCAAATCACCTAATCTCCCCGTGCCTAACAAAAATGAATGTGTCCGTCTGTAATGCAACTGGTGCTCATGTGTTGCGCTCTGATACTTTCGGATCGAGTTCGCGCTGTATAAAACTCTCCCCAAAAAAAGCCCACGACCAAAGAAGTGACTCCAAGGGTCAGTCTGCTGTCCCCCTGGAACCAGCACCAGGACATTCAAAGCTGAAGTAGCCCAATTCGGCAAGTCAGTAGCTACTCCTGAATAAACGCAGTTGACTGCCGCTAGGCGCCCCAGGAAACCAGTCATCAATGGCCAAATGTTGCACCCGAGTCAGCCGTACCAGGGAGTGTCATCCGAGTCCAGATTGGTCGCCCAAGAAGGACACCAGATTCCACCAAGGGATATTGCTGGAAGTGCTGTAGACGGAGACTGATAGCTCAGCCACACCTGGCCTTCTGCTGTCTCAAAGATTACTTTGAGGGACGCCGGCCTTTGTGGCCAAACTTGCCTCATCTGACCCATGCACCGAGGAATAACCACAAAGGTACCCCGTTGACTGAACAACGCCCAGAGCATCCTTGAGCATCTTCAATCTCCTGCTTCTGCAGCATCAGGACCACTCCCTTAACGCCTATGGCGGTTGTTCTGTAAAGTTTGTAACTGGACTAGAGTTCGCATTGGTGGCAAGGGAACTGTCTAAATGCTCCTTATTGGCCCCCAGACCTCCATCCTGTCTAATTTGGTCACCAAGTCAAGCTGTAATAGTCGAACACAACTCTTGCAAACTTTTCAAAAGTTTACATACTTTATGGTTACCAATGCGTGGTATTTTTGAAGGGCCTAGATCTGGAGACAAATTTATCAAAAACGTTTATTATGGTGTGTGGCCCTAGAAACACCAAAACTTGTACCCTATTTATTGGAGGAAAAAATTAGATAGGATCATTTCCTTCCCATATCTTGGTTTGGAATTAGATGACGCCTGCACTTGGTCTGCGTGTATTACAAGCAGACTGACTTGTTTTTCTCAAGCACTTGGCACTACCTTTTCCCTTTCTGCTTGTATTGGTAGACAACCAGTGGCTCTGGTTTTAGAAATTTATAAAAGGAAGTGGCTTCCAACCGTGACGTATGGTATGGGGGTATGGTGCTACAGAGATACAGGGTCTATTCAAGTAGAGGAAATACATTTTGCAGACGTTTGTTGGGAGTCCTGCCCTCAACCCCTCATTTTTCCTTGCATCAAGAATTAGGCCTTGAGTATGGCCAGGACCTCATTGATGCAGCCCCTTTGGCGTTAAATTTGGACGAACAAGGAAGCAGAGCTTAATTGGGCTGTTGTTCGAGATTGCCTTATATGTGATCATAGATTGAACATCCCGTGGCTGAAGTACATAAGAGATAGCATTTTGTCCTTGGGCTGTTGGTATTTGTTTGAAAAACCAGAAACCATCAATAAAAAAAGATATATCTGAAAGAGACAATTAGTTATAGATTCCTTACCTTAGAATTACCCCGAGGCGTCAGACTGGATCCAGAGAATTTTTTTCTTAGCAGTACCCATGCACGTCGGTAGGTGGTGTCGGTCGACTCCGCGTCCGTCGTCTGCGTCGTGTTCGCCGGGATGACGTCGCGGTGCCTATTTAGACGCCGCCCCTGCGCGCTGACGTCAGTTCTTTCTTTTTCCATGCCAGCCTAGCGCAGATCCGGAGAGAGCTACCCCTTTAGTCACCTTTGGACTAAGCTTTTTTCGACTTTTGTCGACTTCTTTTTTGAGTCTTCGACTCCTGGTGCACCTGACCCTTTAACAGACCAGCTTAAAGAGCCGGACTGGAGAGAGGACCTGTGTGATGCCAGTGGTCTGGACACTTCCCCAGACCTTGGCATGCTTTCTCCCCCTACCGTGGCTTTGGAGGAGGGAGCATCTTATGCTGTGGTGGTGCGAAGGGCAACTGAGGCCCTGGGCCTGGAGCTCCCTTCAGTGGCGGTCAGGACTAACCTCCTGACAGAGGTGCTTCAACCTGCGACAACCTCCTCTGAACCCCGTTTGCCGTTCAACGAAGCCCTCACTGACGTCCTTCTGGGAACCTGGTCCAAGCCCAGCACAGGGGCTCCTGTGGAACGGACGATTGCTCACCGCCGCCTGCCTTCGGGCGACCCAGTTTTCCTCACCCAACACCGTTCCCCCGAGAGCTTGGTGGTCCAAGCCTCTTCTTCTAAGAGCGCATTCCCTTCTGCTCCCCCAGGCAGGGAATCCAAGAAGCTGGATCATCTTGGGAAGCGCATGTTCTCTTCCTCCAGCTTGGCACTGCGGTCCGTGAGTACCGTGTGCCTCTTGGGCCGATACTCCCATACCATCTGGGATACGGTCGCGCAGGTGCTGCCTCAGTGCCCGGAGGAGGCCCGGTCCGTTCTCTCCCAAGCAGTGGCAGATGGGAGCGACGCAGCAAAATTCACGATTCGCTGTGGACTGGATACCACCTACTCACTGGGCAGAATGATTGCCTCGTCGGTAGCCCTTCGGCGCTACCCTTGGTTGAGGACGTCTGGCTTTTCGGGGGATGTCCAGTCAACTTTGCTGGACATGCCTTTTGATGGCTGTCGCCTTTTTGGCAACAAAGCAGACTCTGCGCTGGAGCGCTTTAAGGATTCTCAAGCTACGGCCAGATCCTTGGGCCTTGCAGCGTCGTCCCGTCCACCTCAGTCTGCTTTTCGTCCCTTTCCTGGCTACGGAAGGGGCACCCCACCCCACCACGTCTGGCCTAGTCCAGCCACCAGTTCACGCAAGCTGCTCAGCCTCTGATTGGCCCCGGACGTGGGACCCAGAGCTGTGGGTCTGGGAGCCAGTGGGTGGGCCAGTCCACCCTTCCCCTCCTGCAGCGGCCTCCAAACCTTCCTAGTCCGACTTTTCAGGAACACCAAAGGCCAGTGGGCGGCAGGATTCGCCATCACCTCCCCCACTGGCAAACGGTCACGTCGGACAGGTGGGTTTTGCAGATAGTCCCTCCCCTCCGAGACTGCCCCTCCCTCCATGCCATCCCCTCCCCTCCGAGACTGCCCCTCCCTCCATGCCACTGTCTTTCGATCGCATGTCGGAGGATCATTTGGCGCTTCTCCGCCAAGAAGTCTCAGCTCTCTTGGCAAGGGAGCTATCGAAAGGGTTCCTATGCCAGAAGTAGGTCATGGTTAATATTCCCGCTTCTTTCTGGTGCCCAGAAATGACAAAGGCCTGCGTCCTATTCTAGACCTCCGGGCCCTCAACCGCTTCCTCCAGAAGGAGAAGTTAAACATGCTAACCTTGGCTCAGGTCCTGTCTGCCCTCGGCCCTGGAGACTGGATGGTGGTGCTGGACTTACAGGATGCCTATTTTCACATCCCCGTCCTGCCAGCCCAGAGACGCTACCTGCGGTTCATGGTAGGCCACGAGCATTTTCAGTTCACCGTGCTCCCCTTTGGCCTCACCAGTGCCCCTCGGGTGTTCACGAAAGTGATGGTGGTGGTCGCAGCTCATCTGCGCAGATCAGGGGTCCCAGTCTTCCCTATCTCGACGTCTGGCTGTTGAAGGCGGGCTCACCCCAGGCTGTCGTCTCCCACCTCCAGACTACGGCGGACCTCCTGCATTCGCTGGGGTTCTCTATCAATGTGCCAAAGTCACACCTGACTCCCTCTCAGATGCTCCCTTTCATCGGAGCTAGTCTGAACACAGTGCAGTTTCGGGCCTATCCTCCCGAGCAGCGAGTCCGGGATATTCAGGCTATGATACCAATGTTTCAGCCTCTATCCCGGATTTCAGTGAGAATGACCCTGAGGCTGCTGGGCCTCATTGCCTCTTGCATCCTGCTGGTGGATCATGCCAGATGGCATATGCGGGCTCTGGAGTGGGACCTGGAGTTCCAGTGGGCGCAGCATCAAGGGAATCTTTCCAACTATGTCCGGATCTCGTAGGGAATTGCGCAACAACTGCAGTGGTGGCTAATGAACCAAGCTTGGGTCAGAGGCAGATCCCTCTCCCTTCCCCAACCAGATGTCACAGTAGTGACAGATGCGTCACTCCTGGGACGGGGCAGCCATCTGGGAGAGGTGGAGATCAGAGGCGTCTGGTCTCCGGCTGAGTCCAGGCTCCATATCAACCTTCTGGAGCTCCGGAAGATCCACCTGGCACTTTAGGCATTCCTTCCCTCTCTAAAGGGGAAGGTGGTGCAGGTGTTCACGGACAACACCACCGCCATGTGGTACTGCAACAAACAGGGCGGGGTGGGGTCGTGGACCCTATGTCAAGAGGCTCTTAAGTTCTGGACATGGCTTGAACACCCGGGCATGACCCTGGTGGTTCAACACCTGGCAGGTTCTCTGAACGCCAGAGCGGACTAACTCAGCCGTCGGTGCCTGGTGGATCACGAATGGCTTCTTTACTCAGAGGTGGTGCAAGGTCTTTTTCAGTTGTGGGGAGAGCCTTGGTTAGATCTGTTCGCCACCGAAGAGAACGCACAATGTCAGCAATTCTGAGCGTTGGAGTTTCCAAGGCGGCGCTCGCTCGACGACGCTTTTCGTCGTGAGTGGAACTGCGGCCTCCTGTACGCCTTTCCGCCTGTACCACTTCTGCCCGAGTGCTTAAGAAGATCAAGCACGACCGGGCCCAAGTTATTCTTGTGGCTCCGGACTGGACACGAAGAGTCTGGTACCCAGTGCTCCTGAGCATGGCTATCGATCCTCCACTTAGACTGCCTCTTCGGGAGGATCTTCTGTCACAGCAGCAGGGGAGGGTTTTTCACCCGAATCTGTCCAGCCTTCACCTCCTTGCGTGGAGATTGAGAGGCGACAGTTGACAACTTTTGACCTTCCACCCGAAGTCTGTAATGTCATCTTGGCAGCCAGATGTCCCTCTGCTAAATCGGTATACGCCTGTCGATGGAATACGTTTGTGGCATGGTGTACAGCAAAGGCTGTGGATCCCCTTTCTGCCCCTCTTTCAGAGGTCCTTTTGTATACACTTTCTTTGGCCCAGCAGGGCTCTGCCCTGGGCACTCTTAAGAGCTATCTTGCGGCCATCTCTGCTTTCCTTCAGCTACCAGATCAGCCATTTTTGTTCAAATCCCCTATTGTTCTTTAAAGGCATTACTCATCTCTTTCCTCCATCACCTCCATTAACTTATCTTGTGTGCTCCCTTCGAGCCTCTTCACAACTGTCCTCTCAGGCTCCTCACTCTGAAGACAGCTTTCCTTGTTGCTATCACCTCTGCTCGCAGAGTGAGTGAGCTTCAAGCTCTTTCTTCTAAGTCCCCTTTCTTCTCTTTGCATCCGGACAAAGTGGTGCTTAGTACAAGACCCTCGTTCCTTCCAAAAGTGGTAACACCTTTTCACATTGGACAAACCATTACTTTGCCCACCTTTTTCCCACCCCCTTCGAAGGAGGAGGAGGAGACTCCACCGCCTGGACCCTAAATGTGCGCTGTCCTTCTACATTGACCTCACGAAAGATTTCCAGGTGGATGATCAACTCTTCTTTGGCTACATGGGTGCCAAGAAAGGTCGGGCTGTTCAAAAGCGTACCATCTCTAGATGGGTTGTCCTTTGTATTAAAATCTGTTAGGCTTTGGCGAAAAAGGAACCTCCAGTGGGGCTCCGAGCTCATTCCACCAGAGCTACGGCTACCACCACTGCTCTTGCACATGGAGTTCCACTAATTGGCATCTGTCAGGCAGCCACGTGGGCATCCTTGCACACGTTCACCAGACATTATTGCCTGGACAGCCAAGTCCGGAGGGACGGCTATTTTGCCCGTTCGGTCCTCCAGGACTTTCTGGTGTGAACTTGATTCGCAGACCCTCCTCCGGGCTTGGTATTGCTGAGGTATCTATTCTAGGGTAAGGAATCTATAACTAACTGTCTCTTTCTGATGAACAAGTTACTTACCTTCGGTAACGATGTATCTGTAAGAGACATAGGGTAGTTATAGATTCCTTACCGCCCCACCCATCCTCCTCTCTCCGAATTGACTTCTAGGGACAGGGAGTCCCTTGCAGGGCCCTAGTTTTAGCACACCAGTGGTCAGTGTCTTGCATGGCTCTGCGCTTCTGGCGTGGAAAGTCATGTCAGAACTGACGTCAGCGCACAGGAGCGGCATCTAAGTAGGCACCGCGACGTCATCCGGTGAACACGGCGACGACGAAGGACGCAGAGTCGACTGATGCCACCTACCGACGCGCAGGGGTACTGCTAAGAAAATATTCTCCGGATCCAGTCTGACGCCTGGGGGTAATTCTAAGGTAAGGAATCTATAACTAACCTATGTCTCTTACAGATACATAGTTACCGAAGGTAAATAACTTGTTTAACTTGGGTACAGGACCGCTTCTTTAAGTATAGGCAGGCTACTAGGGAGAATGTGAAAGTAGTGAAACCATTTGTAAGATATTATTGTTTGGCTCAGATGACAGCTGGGATTGCCCCCTATTTACTTTTTGTGAAGAATGTGTATGAACGTACCATTTTAACTCAATTCAGATTAGGGATGATACCAGGGCCGGACTGGCCGTAGCGGGCACCGGGCATTTCCCCGGTGGGCCGGTTTTGGGCCTCTGTGGGGCCGTTTTTGTTACCGGGGGCTGGCAATAACGGCCCCCTGTAACAAAATCGACCGAAACGGGCCCTAGCAAACAGCCTCGGCCACACCCCTCCTCACCCCCAAGGGGGCTGGCCGAAGCAGTTTGCCAGGGCCCGTTTCGGTTCCCAGTCCGGCCCTGGACGATACATTGGTTATGTTTCCCACTAGAGCAATATTCCTTAGATGATATTTGTATTTGCCCGTGCAAAAAACAAACAAATCAGACCTTACTTCACTGTCTGTTTTTGTAATTATTACCTTCCATATACTAAGAGATTTTTATTGCCCTTGTTGCGCAGGTATAAATTTACTAAGTGTAAAGCAGCTCTGCTTTTTCTTTTTTACAGCAACTCAATGATTATGATACTTGTTATTCAGTTGGTTGCATTTTGAGAGGTATCCTGCGCTCGAGGTAGATAATGTTATTTTCGTTCATGGCTGCCCAACCCAACCTGCACTTTATGTCCCGGCCCTTATAGTCCTTTGTGTAAATCATTTGTTGTAATATTGTATTTTATTTTATGTCTCTTCCTTAAAGTTTTAAACACAGGTTTTTATGTGTTGGCATGAAGTTTAAATGTATTGTAAATATTTATATATGAAAATGTGTGTATTTTGTTACATGCCTATCTTTTATGATCCTATTCGGAATGATCAAACAAAGATTATTTTTAGATCTCGGTTACCAATGCTTATTTGCGGTTAAACTGTGATTCAAGTTTTCTTTAAAAATCTCTGTCTCCAGAACCCTCTGATGGATTTTGCTAATCTTGCTTCTCTAAAATTCATAAAAATATAATCAATTTTTATAAATTGGTGTTCGATTTCTTTCGTGTTGTGTGGCTTCCTTATTTCATTATTTGCTACTGTTAAATGTTTGTTCCTTTGTTTAAGCCTTGCAACTCTAACCCATAGCTACCCTGGGTTGAGCTTATGGTTTTACAATCGAGCCTGACTATACCCAAGACAGTTTTTGCAAGTGCATTACATGGTAAGGCCACAAAGCCTTACCATATAATACACCGACATCCTCACAGTGAGACAGACGTTTAGCAAATTTCCTGGAGGCATCCTTTGTGTCATCAGTAGTAGTGTGGATAAAAGAACAGAATTGCTTGTCATTGTTCCTTATTTCATTTGGTGAGTTAGGATAGAAATAAAGGTCTATGGATATCTTTATTACTTGCTGTGATGCGGTGAGCCAGGGCAGGAGTGCCTTGGTTATCTATATGGGTTGCAGTGATGCAGTAAGACAGAAGGATATAATTTCCTATGGATGTTCTTTGTTTCATGCAGTGACAGTGCCGTAGATCTATGGAAATATCTGTGGATGTTCTATATTGCTCATAGTTCCCACCCTCTTTTATCCACCTGACTTTCTTTTGTGAACTTTTCCTTCGTCAGTTGAGACCTAGTGATTTTGACTTATGCCCGATGGAGCTACCTTGCTTAGCTATAGGGGAGACGGGCTGTGGATTCCCTCCTCGGACGTCACCTACCCAGTCGGTCTTTGGGCAAACTGCCTTTCGTCTCTCCTGCCGTCTCTTCCCCCATCCTCCCCTTCACATTTCCCCCTTCCCCCTCCGCTCTATCTGTCTCACCTTTCCTTCCTCTCTCAATCTGTTGCTTATTTTTGATGTAAAGTGTCATCTGTTATCATTGTCTTTAACATTGTGTAACCTAATGTAAAGCGCTCTGATACCTCCGGGTCTAGCCAGCGCTATATAAAACTCTTAAAATAAAAAATAAATAAAAATATATTCCATTCAGTGATCTAGTGGGTTACGATATTGTATAGTGTCCCTTTATTCCATGCAGTGGCGCTGTGATAGGAATTAGAATCAAGAGTGGTAAGATGCACACCTTCATACTCCCAAGTTTGCATACGCTTGACAACTTCAGAACTGTAGCGGCGTGCATGCTAGATACGCGCTCCGCCCAATTGCGCACAATTTAAACGAACACGGTGGAACCTCATTAGGTTCCAACTCTAGCTGCACAGCCATGTTGCTGAACGAATCAAATGAATCAAATTCATATTTCTTATCTAAAGTTTATCCATGTTTTACTCTGTTACTTTTTCACTCCATTTTTTCTGTTTCCTTCAATTCTTTTTACTCATTCAACTGCAATGCGAAGATGGTCACAAAGGCACAGGCGAAGAAATGGTTTCCACATGTCACGACTTTATTAAAACTTGCCCAATGCATTTCGGGAATTTCCCTTCGTCAGGGGCATCTACAATACAAAAAATCATATACATGACACCATCCATCTGCTTATTTTCAAACACGATGACAGTTAACCTATTCACTCTAAATATATACTGTTTAGGAACTACGCATGATATGTTTATATTTTATTACCAACTACATTTGGATTCTTTTTAATCATTAGTGAGACTGAAGCAACATTCCCTTTACAAACGTTCCCATCATTATAAGCGCTACAATTCACAAAATCAGCCACCCAAGTCAGACTAACACCTATGCCGTGTCAGCCTTTTTCTACCCATAAACCTACGCAGATATTCAAAGCGCTTACCGTGACATGTGTAAAATTACTTCCATCAGTAAAACAGTGCAAACACGCTGAGAATCGATTCCATTACTACGAGCATCTTAACTTCCATATCGTCATCTCAGAGTTTTATGGTGTGCCGAGGCAGTTGGGGAGTGGTGATAAACAGCCGAGTACAGTTTCTAGTAGTTGATGTAGTTAGACCGCGAGGGATGCGTGTGCCTCGGCACACCATAAAACTCTGAGATGACGATATGGAAGTTAAGATGCTCGTAGTAATGGAATCGATTCTCAGCGTGTTTGCACTGTTTTACCGATGGAAGTAATTTTACACGTCACGGTAAGCGCTTTGAATATCTGCGTTGTTTATGGGTAGAAAAAGGCGACATGGCATAGGTGTTAGTCTGACTTGGGTGGCTGATTTTGTGAATTGTAGCGCTTATAATGATGGGAACGTTTGTAAAGGGAATGTTGCTTCAGTCTCACTAATGATTAAAAAGAATCCAAATGTAGTTGGTAATAAAATATATAAACATATGCGTAGTTCTTAAACAGTATATATTTAGAGTGAATAGGTTAACTGTCATCGTGTTTGAAAATAAGCAGATGGATGGTGTCATGTATATGATTTTTTGTATTGTAGATGCCCCTGACGAAGGGAAATTCCCGAAATGCATTGGGCAAGTTTTAATAAAGTCGTGACATGTGGAAACCATTTCTTCGCCTGTGCCTTTGTGACCACCTTCTGCATTGCAGTTGAATGAGTAAAAAGAATTGAAGGAAACAGAAAAAATGGAGTGAAAAAGTAACAGAGTAAAACGTGGATAAACTTTAGATACGAAATATGAATTTGATTCATTTGATTCGTTCAGCAACAAGGCTGTGCAGCTAGAGTTGGAACCTAATGAGGTTCCACCGTGTTCGCTGTGATAGGAATGCCTGGCCTGGAGCTGTTCTATATGTATGCAGTGACACAGCAGGGTTTCATAGAAATGTCTAGGGGTGGTCTTTGTTCGGTGGACTGATTCAGTGACAAGAGTGGGCATGTTTGGGGATGTTTATATTATGTACAGTGGGGTAGAAAAGGAATAACATGAAGTGTTTTTCTTTTCCAGGAGTGATGCATTGATACAGATGTTTTGAAGTGACTGAATATGCCTTCTGTTTCTTTCAATGATATAGTGAAGGATTAAAGTCTAGGGCTGTTCTTTGTCCCATGCAGTGATACAGAGAGCTAGGACAGTAAGGTCTGTGGCTGTTCTTTGTCCCATGCAGTGGTACAGAGAGCTGGGAGAATAGTGAGGTCTGGAGCTATTCTTTGTGCCATGGAGTGATACAGAGAACTGGAAGGACAGTAAGGTCTGGGGCTGTTCTTTATCCGATGCAGTGATACAGAGAGCTTGAAGGACAGTAAGGTCTAGGGCTGTTCTTTATCCCATGCAGTGATACAGAGAGCTTGAAGGACAGTAAGGTCTAGGGCTGTTCTTTATCCCATGCAGTGATACAGAGAGCTTGAAGTACAGTAAGGTCTAGGGCTGTTCTTTATCCCATGCAGTGATGCAGAGAGCTTGAAGGACAGTAAGGTCTAGGGCTGTTCTTTATCCCATGCAGTGATACAGAGAGCTTGAAGTACAGTAAGGTCTAGGGCTGTTCTTTATCCCATGCAGTGATACAGAGAGCTTGAAGGAGAGTAAGGTCTGAGGCTGTTGTTTGCCTCATGCAGTGATACAGAGCGCTAGAAGGAGAGTAAGGTCTGAGGCTGTTCTTCGTCCCATGGAGGGATACAGAGAGCTAGAAGGAGAGTAAGTCTGGGGCTATCGTTTGTCCCATGCAGTGATGCAGAGTGCTAGAAGGATAATAAGGTCCGGGGCTGTTCTTTGTCCCATGCAGTGATACAGTGAGACGGAGAGTAAGGTCTAGGGCTGTTCTTTATCCCATGCAGTGATACAGAGAGCTTGAAGGAGAGTAAGGTCTGAGGCTGTTGTTTGCCTCATGCAGTGATACAGAGCGCTAGAAGGAGAGTAAGGTCTGAGGCTGTTCTTCGTCCCATGGAGGGATACAGAGAGCTAGAAGGAGAGTAAGTCTGGGGCTATCGTTTGTCCCATGCAGTGATGCAGAGTGCTAGAAGGATAATAAGGTCCGGGGCTGTTCTTTGTCCCATGCAGTGATACAGTGAGACGGAGAGTAAGGTCTAGGGCTGTTCTTTGTCCCATGCAGTGATACAGAGAGCTAGAAGCAGAGTAAGGTCTGGGGCTGTTCTTTGTCCCATGCAGTGATACAGAGAGCTAGAAGCAGAGTAAGGTCCGGGGCTGTTCTTTGTCCCATGCAGTGATACAGAGAGCTAGAAGCAGAGTAAGGTCTGGGGCTGTTCTTTGTCCCATGCAGTGATACAGTGAGAGGATAGTAAAGTCTGGGGATGTTTTTTGTCCCATGCAGTGATACAGTGAGAAGGATAGTAAGGTCCAGGGCTGTTCTGTGTCCCATGCAGTGATGCAGAGAGCTAGAAGGATAGTAAGGTCTGGGGCTGTTCTTTGTCCCATGCAGTGATACAGTGAGAAGGATAGTAAGGTCTGGGACTGTTCTTTGTCCCATGCAGTGATACAGAGAGCTAGAAGCAGAGTAAGGTCCGGGGCTGTTCTTTGTCCCATGCAGTGATACAGAGAGCTAGAAGCAGAGTAAGGTCTGGGGCTGTTCTTTGTCCTATGGAGTGATACAGAGAGCTAGAAAGAGAGTAAGGTCTGGGACTGTTCTTTGTCCCATGCAGTGATACAGTGAGAAGGAGAGTAAGGGCTGGGGCTGTTCTTTGTCCCTTACAGTGATGCAGAGAGAAAGATAGTAAGGTCTGGGACTGTTCTTTGTCCCATGCAGTGATACAGAGAGCTAGAAGCAGAGTAAGGTCCGGGGCTGTTCTTTGTCCCATGCAGTGATACTGTGAGAGGATAGTAAGGTCTGGGGATGTTTTTTGTCCCATGCAGTGATACAGTGAGAAGGATAGTAAGGTCTAGGGCTGTTCTTTGTCCTATGCAGTGATACAGTGAGCTAGAAGGATAGTAAGGTCTGGGGCTGTTCTTTGTCCCATGCAGTGATGCAGAGAGCTGGAAGGACAGCAAGGTCTGGGGCTGTTCTTTGTCCCATAGAGTGATGCAGAGAAGCTAGAAGGACAGCAAGGTCTGGGGCTGTTTTTTGTCCCATGGAGTGATACAAAGAGCTAGAAGGACAGCAAGGTCTGGGGCTGTTCTTTGTCCCATGCAGTGATGCAGAGAAGCTAGAAGGATAGTAAGGTCTGGGGCTGTTCTTTGTCCCATGCAGTGATACAGTGAGAAGGATAGTAAGGTCTGGGGCTGTTCTTTGTCCCATGCAGTGATACAGAGAGCTAGAAGCAGAGTAAGGTCCGGGGCTGTTCTTTGTCCCATGCAGTGATACAGAGAGCTAGAAGCAGAGTAAGGTCTGGGGCTGTTCTTTGTCCCATGCAGTGATACAGTGAGAGGATAGTAAGGTCTGGGGATGTTTTTTGTCCCATGCAGTGATACAGTGAAAAGGATAGTAAGGTCCAGGGCTGTTCTGTGTCCCATGCAGTGATGCAGAGAGCTAGAAGGATAGTAAGGTCTGGGGCTGTTCTTTGTCCCATGCAGTGATACAGTGAGAAGGATAGTAAGGTCTGGGACTGTTCTTTGTCCCATGCAGTGATACAGAGAGCTAGAAGCAGAGTAAGGTCCGGGGCTGTTCTTTGTCCCATGCAGTGATACAGAGAGCTAGAAGCAGAGTAAGGTCTGGGGCTGTTTTTGTCCCATGCAGTGATACAGTGAGAAGGATAGTAAGGTCCAGGGCTGTTCTGTGTCCCATGCAGTGATGCAGAGAGCTAGAAGGATAGTAAGGTCTGGGGCTGTTCTTTGTCCCATGCAGTGATACAGTGAGAAGGATAGTAAGGTCTGGGACTGTTCTTTGTCCCATGCAGTGATACAGAGAGCTAGAAGCAGAGTAAGGTCCGGGGCTGTTCTTTGTCCGATGCAGTGATACAGAGAGCTAGAAGCAGAGTAAGGTCTGGGGCTGTTCTTTGTCCTATGGAGTGATACAGAGAGCTAGAAAGAGAGTAAGGTCTGGGACTGTTCTTTGTCCCATGCAGTGATACAGTGAGAAGGAGAGTAAGGGCTGGGGCTGTTCTTTGTCCCATACAGTGATGCAGAGAGAAAGATAGTAAGGTCTGGGACTGTTCTTTGTCCCATGCAGTGATACAGAGGGCTAGAAGCAGAGTAAGGTCCGGGGCTCTTCTTTGTCCCATGCAGTGATACAGTGAGAGGATAGTAAGGTCTGGGGATGTTTTTTGTCCCATGCAGTGATACAGTGAGAAGGATAGTAAGGACTAGGGCTGTTCTCTGTCCCATGCAGTGATACAGTGAGAAGGATAGTAAGGTCTAGGGCTGTTCTTTGTCCTATGCAGTGATACAGTGAGCTAGAAGGATAGTAAGGTCTGGGGCTGTTCATTGTCCCATGCAGTGATGCAGAGAGCTGGAAGGACAGCAAGGTCTGGGGCTGTTCTTTGTCCCATAGAGTGATGCAGAGAAGCTAGAAGGACAGCAAGGTCTGGGGCTGTTTTTTGTCCCATGGAGTGATACAAAGAGCTAGAAGGACAGCAAGGTCTGGGGCTGTTCTTTGTCCCATGGAGTGATACAAAGAGCTAGAAGGACAGCAAGGTCTGGGGCTGTTCTTTGTCCCATGCAGTGATGCAGAGAAGCTAGAAGGATAGTAAGGTCTGGGGCTGTTCTTTGTCCCATGCAGTGATGCAGAGAAGCTAGAAGGATAGTAAGGTCTGGGACTGTTCTTTGTCCCATGCAGTGATACAGTGAGAAGGATAGTAAGGTCTGGGGCTGTTCTTTGTCCCATGCAGTGATACAGTGAGAAGGATAGTAAGGTCTGGGGCTGTTCTTTGTCCCATGCAGTGATACAGAAAGCTGGAAGGACAGCAAGATCTGGGGCTGTTCTTTGTCCCATGAAGTGATGCAGAGAAGCTGGAAGGACCGCAAGATCTGGGGCTGTTCTTTGTCCCATGCAGTGATACAGTGAGACCGAAAGGTAGCCTGGTTCGGGGATGCTCTTTATCTTGTGCAGCGATACAGTGAGGTGGAATAGAGATACCCTAGAACGTTCTTTATCCTGTGCAATGATGCACCGAGGCAGTAAGGTAGCAATATCTGGGATGTTCCTTATTCCAGTTACAGATGTCATGAGATGGGACAATGTTGCAGTGAAACGTTCTCTATACCATGCAGTGAAAATAATTTGTTTTTATATAGTGCATCATGCTGCACTTCTTCCATTTCTAAGAACTGTACATAACAGATCTTACTATTACCACGTTTATGGTACTTCAATTCTTTTCCTCGGAAGGATGGAGAGCTAAATTGGTCTTGCAGGGATTAACACACATCCTCCAGGACACCGTCTTTGTCAGTAACAAATGTTCAGTGTACCTGGGTGAGGGCTGTGGGGGTTGGGAGGAAACTCTGAAGCCATCTATAGGGCTTTATTATAATTCCTGGATTAATTACTGTATGCAAGATATTGCTTCTACGTGCAGACATTGCTGAGTGAGATGTTTTCATCTACATGAAAAATTAATAAGATCGCTATGGTCAGAAAAAAAAAGAATACATATATATGGCTGTTGTCTTTGTTCCATGCAGTAAGGCTATGAGATCGGAGAGCAGTTCCTTGGAATATTCTTTAAAATGAAATGAAAGAAAGGTGCAATCTTATAGCCTTAGGACATAGGGTAATGTATAAGAACAGAGAAAACAGTGGCTCTTTTTGGGGTAATTGCACAAAATATGACAGTGCACCCTGCATTATGGGGCCTCCAGTTGGATACAGGATTGATCAATTTATCTTCCCTTTGTATATTCTACCATCTTCATACACGGCTCATAGATATTAGCACACACATGCATAGCTTTTCCTCGTGCATTAAGTTATTTATGCTTAAGGGTTACTACAGTTCAAATGCCCTCAACTTCGTTCTGATGAAGCCTCCCTCAAGGAATTTTCTGGGGACGGAACTTTAACATTGTTTACCTTGTAAATGTCTTTTACCTTTAATAGAAACTCTTGAGACATAGCTCTCCGATTCAGTCTTGATATCAACATACTTAGTTAGCAGCATTTAGGATTTCTTTCTCTTGGTTTTTTTTTTGGGGTCCTATCCTTCCTTGTCACTACAAATGCCCATTTGACACACCCACGCACTGTGTCTTCACTGCACCTATGTTTAAATTGCAGCGTCTTGTTCTACTGCTAATGTTTATGCCAATATACTTATTGCATATTTGTTATTTGTGTCTCATGTTTGTATATTCTCTTTACATTAATTGTAATGGTGAAAGATTGAATATTTCAAAGTCAGGCAGGGACCAACCAGCAGCCTAGTCCCAAGATGCATATTTTTTGGGAATTACCCCGAAGAACCACTGCTCTCTATATTCTTGGCATGTTCTTTATCCCATGCAGTGATGCTTTGAAATAGGATAGCCATGCCTGGTATATTTTTTAAGTGCAGTGATGGAGTGAGAAAACAGGGATGTATGAAGGGCTCTTTCTGCCGTACACTGATGTAGTGAGACCCCACACAATTGCCTTGTGATGTTCTTTATAGAGAGAGGATAAAAAAAGTATGTCTGGGATTTTCTTTATCTTCTGCCCTGCCAAGTACCACGCACTAGGGGTTAGAGTAACTCATTTTAATGTATGTCCCCGCATCCCTGCATTGAACTGTTATGTCACGCATTACTATAGCTCCTCTGTGCATTGCTTGTGGTGCCTCGTGCTGTGGTCTCTCGGAAGGTGTGTATAAGCAGCGCAATGTCTGCAGCAGTTTCCCAGTGCCCCAAGCAGTCTGTAAGAGAGCTGGGCCTGAGGTCGAGGAGAGCGGACTGTGGATGCTATGGATACCCAGTCATCAAGCTAGGCCTAGCTTGTTTTCATCATTGGCTCAAATGTCCTCCTCGTGGCATCTGAACCCTTAGTGGACAGAGACTGTACAGCCTGAGACTGAGACAGTCCAGCCTGATAGAGACAGCTAACAGATAGCCACATACACGGCCTCCCTCTCACCCCTAGAGCTGGCGTGGCTGCAGCATGAGAATGACACTTGCCTTCATCAGGGGCGGCTCCTCCGCTAAGGCGGAGGAGCGTTGCCCCACTGCGCAGAGCAGAAAGAAAATGATAACCTCCTTATTATCATTTTATTTCTCTTTGCTACTGGGGCTGGGTTAGGGGCGGGGGTGGGGCTGGGGTCACAGGGGGAGGAGTGGTTTGCACACTCTAAGTGGGCATGACTGCTTGGCGGGCCGTCTTGGGCCGGCCAAATAGTCATGCGTACTTTGCATCTTCCCCATCAGGCTGTAATGCACAGCCTGGTGAGGAACATGCACAGGCTTCCTGTCTCCGTCTGAGCGCCGAACCACGGCGCTCAGACCAATCACAACGCTGCATTGCAGTGTTGTGATTGGATATGGGGAGCCTGGGTGCTTCCTGATTCGGACCTCGCTAAGAAGAGCCGCAACACGACGTAGAGACAGTGGCTGTTTAAAAGATATGAGGGTTTTTTTTGGGTTGTTTTTTTTTCAAACTCCCACCCCAATCCCCCCGCCACACCACCCCCGTTCCCTGCAGGCCACATTTGGCCTTCATGTAAGTTTTTTAGTGCAGTGCACTTGTCTCCCAATTGAGGGCAACAGGTGGGAAGGTTGGGTTTCTGGGAATACGGAACATCTGTTGTCCAGGCAAAGAAGAAACTCGGTTACCCAAATAAGTCAAGGTGCAGCGTCTGTCTTCACATTGGGAGGCTTCTGGTGGTTCTGTTCACTCGCTTTCGTTTGTGCCTTTCTATTTTAGGGGTTTTCAGCCGTTTTCAGGCTTTTTAGAGTTCCTCATCTCTCAAAAGTGGGTAATTTGTGATATTTATCTCTAAATGGGCGTCCTTGCTTGGTTTTATAGTGATAAAGTGTCACTTGAGGTATCGCACATTTAGCTGTGGAATGCCACTCATACACAATACCAAAAGGAAGGGAGTTACCCTGATTCTAAGAAAAGGGACGGGGTAGCAAAGTTTGTGCTTTTCTAATATGCCACTCATACACGCACTGAAACCATGACAATGTCACGCCTAGGCAATCCATAAAGTTGACAGCTATGGATTATCCTGTGAAATTATTTAGTGTGATAGAAGTCTACAGATGCCAGAAGCTATCCTTTGTTCGATGCAGTGACAGTGGCCAGAGGATAGAAATGCCCCTTGGTGTTCATTCTCTCCGCAGTGATGCATTGAGACCTAAGGATAGCATTGTCTGGGGTGCTCATACTTCCATGCAGTGCTAGTGACCTAAGTCATTCAATATCTGGGAATGTTCCTTATTTTGTGCAGTGAGCCATAAGGCATGCCAGGAGATGGTCTTTGGAATGTGCAGTGACATCATGGGGGATAGACATGCTGGACAGGTTCTTTGTTCCATAGATTGAGACAGAGTGCTAGCGTTGTGTGGGGTGCCCCTTATCTGACGGATAGAAATATCTGAGGATGTTCTTCATCCCATGCAGTGATATGGTGCGAGAGAATAGAAATTTCTTGGAATAGTCTTATTTCTCAACCGTGATGTAATGAGGTAAAAGGATGGAAATGTCAGAGAATGTTTTTTGTTCCAAGCAATGATTCTGTGAGATAAGCTAGTAATATAGTGAAAGGCTCTGTGCTCCCTGCAGTAATACCTTCTTTGTTATATAGCGCTTCTCACTACGCTTTTGCCGTTTCTATGGTTAATTATTTGGCGCGCAATTTACAAATTTGGGTAGGATAGAAGGCTTGGTCTGCATTAAAGCCAGTATCCTTCGGAGCCCTACAGCATTGCCTTAAAATGTTCTTTAAAAGGAAAAAAGGGGGCAACCCTGTATCCCGAAGAACCCAGGTGATATACATGACTATGAAAGCAGCGGTTCCTTTGGGCGAATGAAACAAAATATTACCGCACGCATCACTGCATGATGGTTCCTCCATTCTTTGAATACTGCATCAGACGATGTACTCTCTCTCGGTATACTTAGCTTTATTCATACATGACCGAAAAAGTTCACTACACAAGTGTATACGTTTATGGCCAGCGTAAAGTCGCTTATGCATACATTTCAAATGTCCTCGACTCCATTCTGATGAAGACCTTCTCAAATTACTGACAGTTTTTACCTTTTGGACTCTCCTGCGCCTCCAATGGAACCTCTAGAGCCACAACTCTCATATTGATTCTTGAACTCCACATATTCAGTTACAGACAGCCCTTGGGAATTTTTGTTAGTATTTTTTTTAGTACTTTTTTGATTTCATCTCCTTTTGTCACTAGAAATGGATGTCTGATACACCAGAGTACTGCGCTATAACTACGCTTATGTATATGCATCACATTTTTTGCCTTCATTATTTAGCATTCTACAAATATACCCATCACATATTTGTTATCTGGGCCTCCTGTTTTCATATCCTTTTTACATTAGTTGAACTTTTCCGAACCTTTGAATATTTCAAAATCACTCATGGTACAGAATCTAGGTCCTTACATGATAATGTTTTTGTGAAACTTCCCTGAAGCAACCACTGTTCTCTCTGTTTTTGGAATGTTCTTATCCTGTGCAGTGACAGGGTAGTGGAATGAATTGTAATATGTGAGATGGCAGCTCTGGTTGGAGATTGGAACCGTCGTCTTGAGATGTGGGTGAACACCCAGTCTGAACTGGTGTCACTGCATAAAGGGTATGGGAATCGTCATTTAGGGGCATTTGTGCTAGGACAAGAAGAAAACTTGGTTCTTTGTAAAAATCATTATATTTCCTATTTTTGGGAAGTGTGTGTCTCTTCAGTGCCAATACAGTGGTTGAATGAAATTGCTTGTGCTGATGAAGGATATATATATAACTAGACCAAGTCCTGAAATGATGGGTATCCCAAGAGGGGTGTGTTTTACTGATTTATTATGAAGGAAGATGACAGACCAAGATGGTTTGACAAGATTGTGAGGTTCTTACTCCATAAGTGACAGTGTCCCCTGGTATACTGTCAGACCCTGTTTGGACAGGCAGGGGCTACTGAGCCCCTGGTGTCCTACTATGGCTCTGTAAACTGGGCCAACATACAACCCAGAGGCGTAACGAATCTTGAGGGGGGCCCCCTGCAAAGTACATGAAGGGACCCCTCTGGACACACTCGGGAGCTCTCAGGCCAGGGTCCTGTGCTGAGGGGCCCCCTGGAGCTCGGCCCCCCCCTGCACTACAGGGGGCCTTTGTTACGCCGCTGATACAACCGTTTCTGCATTTGACATTTGGGCTGGCGAGGGCGAGCAGTTACAGGCTTTTCGGGAGTTCACGTGGTGTGCTCGAGCTCAAAACTCACCAATCTACCAACAGACACAGTGACTTCAATCACAGCCGGTGCTTGTCCTTCGAAGTAAGAATGTATTTTTTAATCACAAAGCCAGCACTAAATGCCAAACAGTTCAACTTAGTTTAATGGTCAGTGGTTCGGGTTATGATTCTCCCTATCAATACTACACCCACTGATCCTTCATGCTGTTCCCACCCTGGTGACCCCTGGATGGCTGGTTCCCCCCCCCCCCCAATAGTTAGCGTAAAAGTATGAATCAGTCTCAGGTGCAGTCACAATTTCTCCCACAAGTCAAATGCGCACGCACTTCAAGTTTTCTTCAAAGGCCCTTACCCCTAGTGGTTTAGTGGGTACCAAGATGGTCCTTACACACTCCCGTGTAGCAGATCCGGTGGTCTTGCTGTCCTCTGTCAGCCAGCGCCCTCAGCCAGCAGACAGTTGCGGGGGCTGCTGGGATGGCCAGACCCAGACTGTGTCTTAATACACACAGCTGACCAGCTTAGGTTTAGAGTGCAGCAGCCCTGGCACTTGAGCGCAAGTGCAGACTGGGCTCCAGCATCTGATCATTGGATGGAGGTTAGCCCCAAATGGGCTAATTGGCTGAAGAAGGCAAAGGCCAGACCACCACTGTCACTATGGTAGTTGTTGCTCTAATAGGTCAGAGCTGTCGCAGATGTAGCACTGACCGGGCCGATGAAGTCAGATGTAGCTCAAACTGTGCCAACGCAGTCGCCATGGCAGATGCAGCCACGGGTGGGTTGATGTAAGCATATGTAGCCCTGATCAGGCTGATGCAGTCACCTTGGCAGGTACATTCCTGACCGGCCAATGTAGGCAGCTGCAGCCCTGATCAGGCCGCTACAGGCAGAAAGGTTTGCCGTGGTTATCTCTAGGACCCGATTTCAATACACTGGGGGCCCTCTACAGTGCAGGTCACTCCTAGCTTGCTCTCATATAGGGAGCTTTCTGTGGAAGTCCTTCAGTCCCTCAGATAAAATAAACTTTCCCTCATCAACAGTCTCTGCTTCTGCAGGGCCAGCCAGACTCCTTCCCTCTCTCAGCAGGCAGGCACGCACGCTTCGAGGTACATGGGCATATTCTCAGCTCCTCTAGTGTAAAAGACAGACAATAGGTGATGTCCATTCCCCCTTGGGAGACTGGCTGTCAGCCCTGGTCACACAACAGTCCTTTGGGTACTCTGTGGAGCTACCCTTTCCTTGGTCTTGAAGGACTTAGAACTGGAACTAAGTGGTGGGAATGGTTTGGGATCCACTTGTTTACACATTTTGTAGACTCGGGGTGGGATCCACTGCTCAAACTTCAGAATGGGTTTGGGATGTTTCTCTTTTGAAATGTCCTTCCCAGGCTGCTCTCCAGACACAATCTTTGCATAGAGTGATGGTAGCAACGGAGCCCCCACAACACAGGCACAATGAAGTGTGAGGTTTCTACACCTGGCTGTCATCAGCCTCTCTGAAGTAACAACCATGGATAGACAAAACAGAAGGCCTGACCCAGAAACACCCTCACCTAGAACAAAGAAACTACACCCCCTTACTCCTACCATCAACCAAACATTGGGTCTCAGGAAGAACTAATCAGCAGCCCATAGCTAACAAACGTCCTTGTGAAATTTCTTGACGTAGTCCTGTCCACATCTTCCTCATTTCAGTGTTTGGATCTCCACCCACTAGCCACAACAATGCATGTAATATGCTTCCATTGTCTGGGGAAGCTGTCCCCATCCTCCATCTTGTATCATGCATCATGCCAGGCCACAGTAATCCAACATAGCTCCCACTGGATTCAGTGCTCAGGTTCACTCATACACATAGATGTCTCACTGCCTTATGGTACACACCCCCTAAGCACTCACATGCACTCGACATACAGGATGCCAGCACAAAGTTCTGAGCACACACATAACAGTGGAACTTTACACAAGAGTGGCTTGTCTGCCACCCTCTAAGTAACACAGATAAAAAGATCTGGTCACATTATCAATCAAAAAAACAGGATATGCAGGCACTGCCAATTTGTTCTATACCCAGGACAGAGACACTAGCCCTATGTGCGCTATGAGGGTACACGTGGTGAGCCCCTCCAGGTCACAGGACAGATCCAGGACCTTGCATAGTCCGGGACAGGCCTATATCTTGGCGCACACGCTTACATTTGCATAACCCCATAGCCAAAATAAGTCCAGATATCAGAGGTACATGCAGTTAGGCACTGCAGACGGGGACACACCTGCACACCAAGCAGGGGACATTCCTGTCTCAGCAAATCCCCTGTAGATAGTGATTAAAAGATTATTTGCGAAGGAATGTCTGAATACATTGATTGGATGTAAACAATGCATATTGTCTTTTTTGTGGGTTCTAATAAATGCATGATTTTGTAATACTCTGATGGTTTGAGCTTACATTATATTATGATGGTTTGAGCTTACATTATATTACAATAAATTAATGATTTGTTGTCTCTAAATGTGATGTGTAATTGAAACCGATTAATTTGTGAAAGTTGTATTTAGGGAATGAGTATGATTCCTCCTACTGTTTACAGTAGGTTATAACTGAAACCATAATCTATGCATAGCTGTATATCTGTGTATTACACTAGTGACGCTAATGTAAATATAGTAAGATCAGACTTTCCACATTAAAGGCATTTTTTTCTTAATAACTTTGGTGCCGTTGACAAATCTTGACGAACCTTTCCTAAAGAAAAATTCATGGACTTTGGCTCCTTCATGGAAAGTTTTGCGCTGATCCTTCAAGCGTGAGCGAAGAAAATGGGGATTCCCAAAAGTGTGATTTCCCAATTTAATTCAAATAGGGGAGTTTGCTCTCCGATATAGAAAAAAAAACGCTTTATGAATTTACACCAAATTTGGCACAAAGTTAGAACATTACTATGAAAGCATGGTTTTGGTGATCTAGTAATCATCTGTTTTTGAGAAGTTTGCATTTTAAAGTGGGGTTGGGCATGAAGGGGTTAACCCTCAGAAAAGTTACAGATATTTGGACTGCTGGGTACCGCTGAAGTATTGCACTCCTGCAGTACCAAAAGTGTTAAAAATACTCAATTCTGATTGGCAGCTAGAGTTTTTCTCCTGTTTGTCATTTCGGTATTGCAGATCCAGAGAAGGACCCATGGACCACAATGTTCTGATTAGCTGGCCACAACAATATTGCGGCTGCCATTGTATAACTTGATGCCTAAGTCCTGGGGAAAAAGGGCATGTAAAGGGCAGGGTGAGCACTCCCTGAACCCCAGGCCCATGTGTGGGGTACCAAAGGCACCCTCCATGAGATTAAAATTAAAAATATATATATCTTTTGTCGTAGGCACTGCAGTTCCAGCAACTGGATTCATGGTACCCAGCGAGGCCCTTCAGTGGTATCACAGTTCCAGCTCGTTAACGCGGTCCCAAAGATAAATTAAAAAAAAGTTAGAAAGGTCTGGCCATAGGCTATACCCTATTGCTAACTGCCATTGGGCAGGCTGTAGGCTGTGCGCAGTGCGAGTTGGCCACCCATGGGTGTTGGGTGCAAGGCTTGGCCAGAGACCAGAGCCCTGTTCAGCTGTGTGCAGTGGGTGGTAGGCCATCCACAGGGTGGTTGAACGCAAAGCCACCTAAGGGGGCAGGTTGGGCACAAGCCATGGCTGGAGGCCAGGCCCTGAGCAGCCATGTGCAGTGGGTCAGTTACTATCTGCGGAGGCTTGGGTGCAGGTCACCTAAACTAACTATAACTTGCACCTCTGTCATGCACTGTTTATGTCCTCACATATTGCATCACCAAGCGCACGTGGATGGCCAACACCCCTCCCCACCCTCTCTGCTGCTTTAGCTGTATGCAGCAGGAGTGTGGCCTCAGTGCCTGGCCTCCAGCCAGGCCCTGCGCCCAAAACTCTGTGGGCAGCCAACCATCCAACTGTGAGCAGCGTGGAGCTGGGCAGAGGCCTGGCCTGTGGTCAGGCCCTGAACCCAACCTACTGCAGATGGGTAACCCTTGCTGTGCACGGCCATTGGCCAAGCACTATGCAACGCAGGTTGGGCACAGGTCCTTAATTGCAGTCTGACCATTCGTTCTACCTTCCAAGCAAAGCCAGACACTAATCTTAGTGTTTGGCTTTGCTTGTAGTGTGAGTCTAAAATCTCCGCTGGCGAGCTTGCAAGTCCACTTCGACTCACAAGTAGCATACTGTTTTTTAAATATACTGACATTTGGTATCCCTTGTTGTACAATGCACATTTAGCCTAACTGTTCTAATAAGCATAGCCTTGTTCTTAAGTTGGCACAATGAAGCGAAAACTGCTGATTTAGTGAACTCAGACTTTTTACCCTAGCTTACTGTCAAGATCGTCTTGCATTCTTCCCATGAGAAGAAGCCGGTACTTGCTCACTAATGTCTATCTCTAGTTTCAGTTGTCTCACGTGTTCTTTCTTCCACTCATTGCACTGAGAGAAAAGTGTATAAGTGTAGCGCCAAAATGTACAGGTTTTAGCATTACATGTTCCAACTGACCAGAGGGCGAGGCTTCTTGTCCGCTGAAATGGCAATTTTCCCGTAGTGTATTTTTGATGCTTGCTGGCTATTTTTTCATTAGACGTGTTCTGCTTTTATGAGCTTTCCCTATTGGCTGTTTTTCTTTCACAGAACCTGGTACATTTTGTGCAGAGAAACATATTTGCTGGGAGAAGAAAGGGCAGGTGCTGGGATTGACTCTGCACAACGATTCAAGGCGCCAGAGCTAAGGGAGATATTTTTCCAGAGGAACTGGGGTGGAGCATGGCCCAGCACTGGACCCGGAGATTCGGCTGGTCATTGTAAGCATGTTGAACTAAATTGAGGTGAAGTCTAACTGCGAGATCATTTGTTGCTTGCCTTGCTTTGCGTGTATTGTTTCGTACTGTCTGTGATGTGTTAAAGTGCACAGGAAATGATGTTCGGGTAGGAGATGATGGGATAATGGACTGGTTGGGTAGGTAGGAATAGGAGGAGTCTTATAGCCAACATGGTGTGTTTGCAATCCATGGCACAGACAGAGTGCGCTCTAGAAAATAGTACAGGACTGGAGAAGCCAGGCAGGAGCACCAGGACCTGAAGCACAGGTCCTTGAATGATAAATGTGCGTGAGAAGAGGCCCTCTGGTCTAGCTGCACTTGGCTTTTCGCTAGCCCCTCTGTGCGCACAACCAAACCTTGCTGAAGTGAATGCAAGGGTATCTTTGAGTGTGCAATACCTTTCATTACTCCCTCATGAGATCAGTTACAAAAATAACTGAGGAATCCCTTACCCAACTTTCGGTTTCCTTGCCACCCCTCCTCCATGGGATGAATTGCGGGCCCAAGGGTAGCAGGCCTTTTCTGGTTTACCATGTATGAATGAAGGAGTAGTGATGGGGTACCACTAGTATGTCAAAGTCAATTGCAAATTTCTGAAAGAGTGGGTGGGACTTATTTACGAGTATGGGAAGAAATCCTTCCTGAACATGGCTCTTTCGATCTAGACCGGCTGAGCAAATAACACAAGAAGTAGAAGATCCTAAAAATAAGATAAAGGCTGAACAATGTCCCACATTTTTACATTGGACTGAGAGGCCAATAAACACAAACATGAATCCCAAGTCTGTAGTATGAAACAGACCCAGGAGTAACTGGAATCCTAGTAAGCCGCCTTTGGGTCAGAGTTAGGGCTTGTGCTTAAACTGCTCAGCCTCCTTCCTGTTTATTGCCGCAAATCTCTAAACCGCAAGATAGAGAAGGACAGCGAGGACTCAAGGGAGGAGGATTTGCTGGAAATGTTCCCTATGCAGGCCAATGGGGCTGGGGTGCATCTGCACCTAGAAGCGGGGCACTAGGAGGTAATGTGCAAGGGAGCACTGTGATGATGCAAATTACTAACAGTAGAGCGCTAGATGGAAGAGCATGAATAGCCAGTTGGGATGCAGACTCCACTACTATGTAGTGGACTAGTCCAAGTGTGTTCAGTCCACAAATACTGCCCCACAAATACTTGTTTAAGGAGGATTGCAGACTAATGGGCTAGGAACAGGATTCAAGGGGAGGCAGAGGTGGAGGGCAAGTGGTGAGGGAATTGGGAGAGGCACAGGAGAAGCACCAGCTATTGGAGGTCAAACACACGTACGATGAAGAGAGGAATGCTTGTAATATGTCAAACCACTGGCAGTCGCTCAGGGTAGCATTCCAACCCATCGTTCTTTTCACTACCTTGCCACCTCTGTGTAGACTCGGCATATGCAAATCAGTCTTGACCCTACTCCGGTAGGAGCAGTCAAGCCCAAACTGCCAGGCCAGATCCTCATTGAACCAGAACACAAGCAACCCAAGACCAGTTTCTTACTGATTGGGGCTCGTCAGTCGAGTGTTTCTTGGTTCCAGTGGCACAGTGAGTACAAGACCACCCATCTGGCATACCCTTGCCACTTAGGGCAGTACATCAAACACACAAAGGTTGATGGGAGAAATGCTTGCAATAAGTCTAACCACTGGCAGTCGCTCTGGGTAGAATTCCAACCCATTGTTCGTTTGCCCATGCACACTGTGCCACTGGAACCAAGCTACACTTGAATGATGAGCCCTGGTCAGGACAAACACAGTCCCAGGCTGCTTGTGTTCCGGTTCTGGGAGGACCTGTCCTGGCAGTTCAGGCTGGACTACTCCTATTGGAGCTAGGAGGAGACTGATTTGCATATGGCTGGGTCCTATCTCGGGTAGCATGGTGTGCAAAAGAACGATGGGTTGGAATCCTACCCAGAGTGACTGAAAGTGGTTATATTTATTGCAAGCATTCATCCCATCACCTTTTGTGTGCCATGTGCGGGAAGGTCATGTTTGCCTGCACCGAGGCATTGGAAAATGGAAACTACAGATGTGCCTTCCACTACTGGCCCACTCAAATTCATCAGGTCATGCAGAACTGTTATCTTGAATACTAGGCCAGCCCAAGAGGTGAAGGATGTTCTCCGAATACCATGATTCCTGCAGTGGCGGCTGGCATCAACGGGGGGGGGAGAGGAGGCGGAAAAATAAATAAAACTTACCAAGTGTGACGTCCTCCACTCCGGTCCTCTTTGTTCCACAGGAACTGGATGCAGCTACTCCCTTGACCAATCCTAGCACTGCTCTCATGCTGCATGAGAGCAGTGCCCTGATTGAGAGAGATCGGCCTCACTTGACGCTCCACAGCGCTCTGGAGGCCTGCCCTTGTTCTAACCCAGCTGTCTTAAGACACCTGGGTTAGAGATGTTTAAAGTGCGCTTGTGTGGCTGGCCATCGCAAGACGGCTGGCCAAAAAGACATGCGCACTTTAAACAGTGTATTGACATCACACCCTCCTTCCTGCTGCTGTCACTCAGCAGCGACCCAGCCCCTTCCTGATGCTCTGTTTGGGACGGGGGATGAAAAATAAAATGGTAATAAATTGCCATTTTATTTTTCATCTCTGGGGTTTTGGGGGGATTTTAAGTGGGGTGACGTTCCTCTGCTCCTACAGAGGAGCCGCCCCTGGATTTCTGTGGACCAGAAATGTCCCTATGTTGATTGTTAGATGAATGGTAAACCTACTACTTATATCTTATTGATACTGAATGAGCTCGCTCTGCCCTGCACATTTTTAATTCCTTTCATGCCCTTCATTACCTCGCTCGGGCTTGTCCATAATTGCAGTTAGTATTTCAGATTGTTGTGTTCTACACCGCATTTCTGATGATGCTTCACCAGCCTTGGTTCCATCTCTGATAAGAATGCTTTCCTATTAAGTGCTACCTCATCTGCTAATATTTTAGATTGGGATATCCTATGCAAACTTAATTGCACTGTTTTATGTACACTTGATGGAGTCTAATACAATGTACCTCAAAACGGGAAGATTGCAGGCCTTGCACTGCTATGTGAAACAAATTGTCAGCCTGTTACCGATGACCATCAAATGTCTATAGAATCAGCAGAATTGCTTTCACATGCACCCTCCATGTTATGGTCCACATGGGCCAATGATGTGGGGTGCAGCTCCTAAATGTACCCAATAAAGCTCAATCCAATTAAGTGGTTGCCTCGTATTCCATAATATTCCTCAAAGCCTAAAGCTGAGGAAGGTATTCAACCAGTCTTCGCAGACCTTATTAAGCATGGGGTTTTGGTGCTGATTGTTAGCAGATGTGATATACCCATACTTCCTGTAAAGAAGGTGGGAAAGACCAATGTGTACAGATTTGTGCATGACACGTGCACTATTATTAATGTTGTTATCTCTAGTTCGCTTGTGGTCCCCAACCTCATCACCATCCTTTCCTGTATCCACACAAATGCCCAATGGTTTATTGTGGTGGCCCTGTGTTCCGTGTTTTTTGCCACAACCATCCACAAAGTTCATTCCTCTTTGCTTTGTCATATGGAAGATCACAGCTTAATTGATGGAGGCTCCTGCAAGGCTTTACAGAGACTACTTCTGTCTTTTCCCAATCCTTAAAGAAGAATTTGTACACTTTGGTCTTTCCCAGGGGCATACTTTACTATGTTGACAATCTCTTGTCTGCCTTTGTTACCCTAGACGACTGCAAGGCTGACTCAGTCTGTCCTCTTGCTGAATATGTTACGTAGGGGCATAAGGCTTCAAAGGCCAAACTGCAATTTTTCCTTCCCGGGGTGCATTGATTGGCCCATGAAATGTCTGCTTGAAAATGCCAGGGATTGAAGCCAGCAACAATTGCCCTGTCGGTGACTGTTTCCCAGGTAAGAACTTTCTTGGGTATGGATGGGTACCACAGACAGTAGATCCTTGTGTATGACACTATGGCAGAGCCCCTACAGAATTATGTTGAAAAGGGTGTCACCGAACCTTTGTTGTGGTCTAGAGAGGCCAGGCACGCCTTCCTATAAATGAAGCAAGCTATTGCCTCTCTCCCTGCTCTTGGGCTCCATCATTATGCAAAACTATTTACTCTGTATTGTCATGAATGTGATAGATTGGTTGTTGAGGTACTGGTACAGGATCATGGGGATCAGAAAAGACAAGAACATAAGATTCTCTGTGCCTCCATTCTGTAGCTGCTGCTACCCATCATGTTCAAGCATCTGAAAAGATTGTGTAGAGTTCCACCATGATTGTTGCTGTTCCCTACTCTGCTGCTCTTCTCCTTACCACCAATACTCGGCACTTTTCCACAGCCAGATTGTCTCAATACGAAATTTTGTTGCTATCTGCCTCCCATATCACCTTAATCCATTGCCCTACCTTCACCCAGCGTCCCTGATGCCCACCAGCAAGGAGGGAGAACCTTGGTATTGTCTTATGTAACCGAGCATGTAATAAAGCAACATGTTGTCGAATGCCAAACTGTGAACTAGAGTATTTTGTTGATGGATTATGCTTATAAATGATGATGGTCAGCTGGTTCCCGGTTACGCTGTATGTCCTGTATATTAAACGGTCTACAGCCACCGCTTGCCTAATGTGAAGTATTTATTCAGAGCCTTGCATGACTTTGGCCTTCTCTCGATGCGGAGCGGTTTCTAAAATTCTGCAGGTACCCCAATAAAGAATGCCTTCATGTACAACATTTATTGAACGCTTTACTATTACTGAAGAAAAGTGCGGTTGTTAAATGTGCAGCGCACCAGAATTCTTATGATGAAGTGTCTCAAGGACATGCCTTCGCTGACTCTGCGGCGTGAAAAGCTGCTTTGTCTAAAACCAAAGGTGCTGCTGTAATTGTTGTTCAAACCAATTTGTTCCCCCTACTCTCCTCTAAAGATTTGTTGCAGGATCAAGCCTCTGAAAGCAAGAAACAGTACTGGACCTACAAGAATTGTACGAGGGGCTCTGAAGGAGCATTGAGGGACAGCTCAGGGTGTGCAGTTGCACCAAGATTTCTACTTCCTAACCTTGTGTGGTTGGTTGTACCATGTATCATGGAACTGGCCATGTCGGTAGGGATGGCATGATCCTTCACATAACCGAGGATGCATGTGGGCTGTGAGGATGATCATCAGCTTCGTTGGTTGGATTGTAAATCTCTCTGTGTCTCTTGTTAGCAACAGATTCCTCTGTTACGGACGAAAACCCTCACCCCTTGGGTGGCGTGCTTCATCATAGGGTTCCTCCTCACACATCTCATGAGGGCTTGTGGTGTGGGCTACAACTTCCACTGAGGGGAAGGAACTCTTTAAAAGGATCGTTTAGCAGGGTCCCTTTGTGAGCTAGAGGTTTGGGTGGGTAGTGCAGAGTGCAAATATGGATGAAACATAATTTAAAACTACCTCTCTGTGGATTGATAACTGGATTTATTGTATATCCTCAAGAGATAAGATTAAAACTGAGAGGAAGCAACACCTTCAGCCCAATCAGTATGCTTGAGTCAGTCAGTAACTGCCTCATTGAAGTCGGAAAAAGTCATACGACATTCATCAGGACCATGTGTATAGTCACTTTGCCATTAGTGGAAAAACGCAATGTTTGATATATGATAATAGTAGAATGAGTAGATCCAGTGTTCCACAAGACTGTGGCAATGTCCACTGTTGCCTTCACCTCCAAAAGTCATGTGTGTATCTCAACTGGAGTCATTCAGGCAGGGCGTACATACCTTTGACTTTACGGTACGCTGTACAATGCCTTATCTGCCCGGTTACACAGCCACGGTGGCTACGGTTCTGTGGATAACTGGTTGTACTCATTTTACTTTTACCACAAATGAAACATTGCATTTCTCCACTAATGTCAGAGTGACTATACACATGGTCGCGATGATTGCCGTTTCAATGAGGCAGAAACATGTCGACCACTGCATACCAACTGGGTTGAAGGTGTTGGTCGCCTTCTTAGTTTTAATCCTATCCCTTAGGGATACAGAATGTCAGCAACCAATCCACCAAGAGTTAGTTTTAGTTTATGTCCCTTCCATGTTTGCACTCTGCAGTACATACCCACACCTCTAGCTCTCTTAGGGACTTGGCTGAACCATCCTTCAAATAGCGCCTTCTCCTCGGTGTAGGTTGTAGCCAACACCATATGCCCTTGCGAGTGGTGTGAGGAGGAATCCTTTGATGAAGCATGCCACCCAAGGGTGGGTGAGGATTTCCGCCCTTAAGAGAGGAATCTGTTGCTAACCGCGACCCTGATAGATTTTCAATCCAACCAATGAGGTTTATGATCAAACCAACAGAAAGCGTGCATCCTTGGTTTATGTGTGTTATAGACATGAGATGTGTACACCTGGTATTTAAACGCTCCTTTCTGACCCTCCTGTGAGATTTGACTTCTCAGTCTTCTGACCTGAAGAGCCCGGTATCCCCTCATTAGTGTCTATGTATAGTTTCAGTTGTATCAAATGTATCTTCCTTCACTCTTTGAGTTGAGAGAAAAGTGTATACATATAGCGCCAAAATGTATGGATTTTAGCATGACATGCTCCAGCTGACCAGGTGGAGAAGCTCTGGCCCTTTTCAATGGCAATTTGCCCTTAGAATATTTTTTATGCTTGCTGGATATTTTTGCATTATACATGTGTTAAACTTCTATGAGGTTCAATACGTGTCTGTTTTATTTCAAAAGTGTGAGGCAGAAGGATAGCAGTGCCCGGGGATGTACTTTATTCCACGAATTGATACATTGAGATAATAGAAATGCAGGGAGATGCCCTTTCTGCTGTACAGTGTCACGGTGAGCTGGGATAACATTGTCTGGGTTATTTATCCTGTGAGGTGACTCAGTGAGACAGAAGTGTAGATACGCTGCGTCTGTGCAGTGCCATCGAACAGAAGGTTAGAAATGCCTGGGTGTTCTTTGATTTAGGCACTCGGAAGGCTAGAAATGTCTTGGAATGTTCTTTAGTCCCTTCAGTGATATAGTGTCCATGGCATAGAAGGTGACAGCGCCCTGGGACAATCTAATTTCTGTGCAGTGATTTATTAAGATATATGATAGCAATATCTGAAGCTGTCTTTTATTCTGTGCATGGTATCATAATATCTGGATATTCACTTCCACTGCGCGATGCAGTGGAATCAGGTACTTTCCGGTGGAATACAGTGACGTCGAAGTGGAGAAATGTCTGTGAATGTCCTTTATTCTGGCACCGATGGTGAGGAGAACATACATGCCTGGGGTAGGTCTTATCCCTTGCATTGGTATAGAAGAATAGAAATGTCTGGAGATGTTTTTATTCCCCGCAGTGACGCAGTAAGACTAAAAGATAGAATTGCCTAGATGCTTTTTTATCTCATGCAGTGACAAAATTAGGATAGAAATCCCTAAGAACATCTAGGTTTTCCTGCTCCGTGATGGAACGAAAGAAATTTCAGGAGATGACTTGTTCTTCCTATTATGATGCAGTAATCTAAGATTGCAGTGGCTTAGAAAGTTCTTTTTCCAATTCTGTGATGGCGTAGGTTGGTATGGCTCTGGTGAGCAGGCTCCCTAGTTTTCCTTTCCTGCATATGACAATTGTGTGTTCACCGAGGCGCTCCATTTACATGCCTTGAGACCCCGGAGAATGGTTCAGAGATTGGAATGGCTCAGAGATTGGAATGGCTCATACATGCCAGACCAGGGCCGGCTCTAGGGCGGTGCAACTGCCACCGCACCGTGATGCTGACTTCAGGGGGCGCCGTGTTTGCAAGTTTATTTTGGTTTTAAAAGCACCTGCTGCCAGAGTTCTGTGCCACCAGCAATTTCCAGTCAACAATAAAAATGTCAAGATATTAATGTTCTTCCTGAAGAGAAATATGAGTTTTGTCTAGTTGAGGTTTTCACTGATCATAAAATAGCACAGAGGATTCATATGCCTGCTGCACAGAACATGTACCATGCAGATCACAAAGTGCATATAATGTAAATAGGTCAGTGGGTTACTGCTTTTCTAAGAGACATCCTTCTCTTACTTGCAGTTTATAAGTTAAAATCCTAATATAGAACAGTGCATTATTAACTGTCATCAAAGAACTGCATTCACACTGCAAAGTATAGATTAAAGCATGGATGAATGTTGCCAAAAGGATTCATTTGAGTAGAAATTGATTCTTCTTATTAACTGAGAACCCCCAACTATGGTGTTCCGTTATCAATTCTGGAGTTTGTGCTTCTCCAGATCAAGCACTCTTAAACTGTGCTGCTCTACCAGTATGGATGGCCTATGACTCCTACACCTTGTGGTACTCTGGCTTATGTAATATTTCCTATACTGTGATTTACACATGTATGATTGATTGTCTCTGTGTAATGTGTGTGTGATGCAAAGTGCTCTGACACCCTACTCTGGTATGAGTGGCACTATATAACTAGTGAATGCATTCTTAAAGAGAGTGGTTATGGAGACTTGAGGGGCCCTGTTAAAGGGTGGTGGTGAGGAAATCCTTGTCGGAGGTGGTAATTGGGGGTGCCAACAAACATTGTTGCACCGGGCGCCATTAGTGCTAAAGCTGACCCTGTTGCCAACCCTCCCGTTTCAGGTAGGAGACTACCGATTTCAAGGCTAGTCTCCTGCCTCCTGATTCCTGACATACAGACACCCGATTCTGATTGCCAAATCATGATCAGCTGGAAACAAGGCAGCTTGGGCTCGGAAATATATATCCTGAGCCAGAACGCATTGTGCTTAATTTGTGCAGGGGAGATTAGAGGGTGTGACAGACCTCGATGATTTAACTTTTGGCAGTTTTGCACAACGCTTACAAAAGAGTGTAGAACTCTGTTTTTGTTTGCACTATGTTATTAAACTGCCAAAAATAGAATGCTAATTGTCTGTCACCATACATGCCAACAGACCGTTTCCAGACAGATTGCCTCTGCTTCAGTCTAAATCAATAGGAAAATCCTCTTCTCCGACTATTTTTTATATTTTTTTAAATCTCCCACTTGCCTGCTCTAAAATGTTGGCATGTATGATGGCTTTCTGTGGTGGCAGCGCTGGTTCTAGTAAATAACAAGCATTGGAAATGCAATAGGTCTCGCCTTTGTTTAAGTTAAAGCCATTTGCTTTGCTAATTGTATTGTATTATAGCTATGTATTATTGAGTGTATGTATGTGATATGTTGTGTTTCTATGTTGTTAGAATTGTATTTGTTAGCTGTGTAGTAGGTGAAAGTATAGCGTTAGGAGGAGAAGAGCAGTGTTTAAGATTTGGGAAGGAGAGTGAGTAGGAGAATAGCATGAGGGTTAATGAAGTATAGTGAGGTGTAGAATAGCATGAGGCAGAAGAAAGGTGCGGGGGAGAGAAGTATGAGGGAGAAGGAATAAAGCGTGGAGTAGATTAGCGTTATTTTGAATGAAGGAAAGTGTGGAGAGCAGTATGAGGTATAAGGAAGGATAGAGTAGTAGAAGAGTAGAAGGAGGGATATGAAAGGAGTGTAAGAAGTAGAAGAGTAGTGTGAGGTATAAGCAAGGTAAGAATATTGTATTAGAATTAGGTATAAGGAAGTAGTTAGGTGTAGAAGAGCACTTTGAGGGAGAATGTAGGAGAAGGAGTAGGAGAAGAGCAGTGTAATGCAGAAGGACTGATAGTGATGAGGGTAAGACCAGTGTGATGTTTGGTGTTTGATGTTGGTGGTAGTGTAAAAGGAGTTGTTACCAGTGTAGTGTACGAAGAATCTGCAAGCTAGATCGAAGTGGCCCTCTTCTAGAAGAATACAGTTTTGGGATATCTGGGAAGAATGGTTTAGAGCTGGCTAATATGGCACGTAGATTTACTATCACTCAGTTCATGAATGTTACATGTCCTATGCTTATAACATTTTCGCAGTGGTGGTAAAAGGGGAACCAGATTTTGTAGTTGCTGTTAAAATTCCCCAACTTTTGATCCTATTTGCGGTTAAGGTCCAGGCTCCACATTTAGTCAATCATGTGCCCGGGATTCCGGGACAGGCACTTTTGACAGTCTTAGAGCTATTTTGGCCTTGTGAGATGAATAATGAGTAAAAAAAAAAAAAAGCCCAGAAGCGAAACTGAAACCTAGCACACTGGAATGTACTCTAAGCGTATAGCAACATAGCATCGGACTCTGGTGCTTTGGATCAAAATCACATAATCCCCCTGTATTGGATCAAAATTGTAACTTTACAATGTGAGCTTTGTAGCGCTGAATTGGAAGTAAGAAACTGCACAAACAAACACCTTGTGAGCAATAATGCTCTTTTTCCAGCCAACAATGTAAGCTGTGGAGCAATGTAGTGAAAGTGCGAAATTGGTCAAAAACACAGCATGTGCGGGAATGTCGTGCTTAAAGCCCACAAGTGAAACAGAATCTAGAGCCCTGGAATATGCTCTAAGCATATTGCAACCTAGCATCGGTAGCTGGCGATTGCGATTAAATAACAATCTCCCTTACTAAAACTAAATGTAGATTTACAATGTTAGCATTGTAGCGCTGAAGTGAAAGAGAGAATTTGCAGAAAAACACAAAGTGCGAGCGCGAATGGCGTGTTTTCAAGCCTGAAATTGAAGGGCAGTTTTTAATTGTTTGACCGGTGATATAGTACAATGTGGATCGGTGGACCAAAGCCCACATTAGGCGAGATACTAGCCTAGAGTGCTAAGGGGGTTATTTAAAACAAGGTAACAAACGCCAACATTTGTGTGCCAATGCCGTGTGATCAAAGCGTGACACGCTATGGCACTGGCAACTTGTTATTGTATTAGTAAGGAAAATAAAATCCGGCCTTTAAGTACCATAAACTACCAGGTGTTGCACCACCCGCTAAGCACAAACGCAGCTCCCCTAAAACAAAGGCAAATTAAATGGCAACATCTATGCGTGAATGCCATGTGTTCAAAGTGTGCTGCCATATGGCAGCAGCATGTTGTGACTGTGACAAATCACGTATTTTCTGTCTGTGATACCCAGAAAAAAATAAACCGGACATAACATAGGATAAAACCGGAAAACCTGAAAAATGTAAGGGCACTAAGGAGAGGCACACGCACAACAGTGAAGAACATGGTGGAGTACTAAAACCACATGGACAAAATATTACAATATGGTTCAGGGCACAAAAGTCCGCTGCAGAGCGAAGCAATCTAGAGTATAAAGTGAGTTTTTTCACCCAAATAAACAAGCTAAGAGGGAACTCGCAGGACTCACGAGAAGGAAGAGGAGGCCGAGGAACGACAGACAGAATGGAGCAAGAGACACTGAGAGAAAACCGGGCACAGGGACGAGGAAAGGACCGACGCCAGGAGATGAAGAGTGGCGGCAAGAGGCCTGAAACTACTTTAGAGAGAGCGAGGCTGGGAGAGGAAAAACACATCAATTAAGGGATAAGAATGAAATGTAATTTGCACTGATCTGTGTACAGAAAGGAACAGGGAAAGCAGCCATTTCAGATGAGCTGCGCTCTCGTTCTGCCGTCTGCTCCGGTGTAACTGATGGTAACATTAAACAAGCAATGGCCGCGCGGCCGTGAACTGACACGGCCGCGCGGCCGTGAAAGTGAAAGTAATCGCAAGGGAAGCCAGATGGCGAGGGAAGCCATATGGCGCCTAATCGCGCATGCACGCTCGCGTGAACGCAAGCTGGTCGCCAGCAAAAGCCACTGCTGTTTGCACTTGCAAAACCCGCTTACTAAAACTCTCACCAGAGCAGCACATGCGCTGGCTTAGGCGAGACCTAAAAATGCCTTTATTAATGTCTGCTTTAGGGGAATGTGTGACTATCTGCCTCCCCTGTTTAAAGGTTTCTTCTGCAAGTTTCTCATAACCACTTCACGTACGTGTGTGTGTGTGTGTCGGTCTGTCTGTCTACCAAGAGGGAGGAGGGTTTGGGAGAAGCTGTCCAAGCCCTCTGTCAGTCAGGAAGTCTGCACTGCATAGTGATTCATCCCTTCTCCCTGGAGTTCCACTGTGGCTCGGGTGCAGAGGAGGCGTCCGGTTCACTATTCTTGCCTTCTGTTGTCCCGCCAGAGTGCTACTAGCTCCGGCCTCTCTTCCTGCCTCATTCTGTGGCACAGAAGTTCCCTCTGGCTGTCTGGGCCTAGTAAACAGAAGCACCGACACTGCTGAAAACGAGCCCAGAGAAGCCTCCAGGTGTCCAGGCGATCATGCAGTGGTCATGCTCAGTCCTATTGGAGGAGCCTCCAGAATTCACGAGTTGGCACTAGAGCTGATGGGTGAGCTCTGGGGGTGAATGCTGGGAAGTCTGCCCTGCTCAGGGGGGCAGGAGTTCTCATCGACCGAGGAGGAACCCCTCCAGTGTGTTTAGGAAGTTTGCAGTGTGCTAGAATCTGCTGGTGTGAACAGTGTGTTCATGTCTTTTCTGTTATATGTAGAATAGTCGCGGTGCATATGTTTGTATTAACATGTACATAGTGTATTGTGTGTATGTTTCTAGTGCACATGTATGTGTGTAAGGAGTAGATGGTTGTGTGTGTTCGTATGTTTATGGGCCTGATTTAAAGTTTGCCAGATGGGATATTCTGTCACAAACGTGACGGATATTCCTTCCACTGAAGTACAAGTGCCGTAAGATAAAATACTGTTGCAATACGGTGGATAGGATAGCCATCACATTTGTGATGGAAGTGTCCCTGTGTTATGTGTGCGTATTTGTGTGTGTTTGTGGGCAAGTGCATTTTTCTCACTGAAGGACATACCATGCAAGTCGGCTTTGATGAAGCCCATAGGCACTACAAGCTTCAAGTCACAAATCACGTGTCGGGTAAGAACAGTATTACTATTTCCAAAAGTAAGTAAACAAGGGTGTGTGCAGCTTGCAGACTTTATGCTTTGCAGCAATGTACACAAGCACACTTGATGATTAAATACAATCACTACAAGCATCCAGACCTTGCATTACCCACCCAGTGATACATTAGCTGTGTATTCAGCGTACAGGTCCCCTTCAGATGACTTAAAACCAGTGGCGGCTCCTCTGAAATGGCAGAGGGGCGTCGCCCAACTGCTTTTGAGCAGTGCAAAGCACGAAACATAAAATGATAATAACTTTGCGTTATTATCATTTTATTCTTCGTGCTGCTTTGCGGGCGGGTGGGAGGGGCTGCTCTGCTCTGCTCTTGGAGCAGGGCAGAGGAGGAGTGGTTTGCCCATTCCTAAGTGCACAGTGACTGTTTGCTCGGGCCGCCCAAATCAATCATGTGCACTTTCCGTGTTCTCCATGCAGGCTGCATTACAGCCTGCATGGAGAACATGCCCAACCCCCCAGCCCCTGGCTGAGCGCCGTATCACGGCGCTTAGACCAATCATAACGCAGCGTTGTGATTGGTCTGGGGAGCCTGGCTGTGCTTCCTGTTCGAAGACGAGGAGAGCAGGAGCACAGACGTGGGACCGGCGCCAAGGTACGTTTTTTTTTTTTAATATTGTACACTCAAACCCCCCACGCGAATCTCCCCCGCGACACCCCCTCTCATGACACTGCCCCCTCACTCGCAAGCCATGCCGGCCACCACTGCGTAAAACACTCTGCTACTGTTTGCATCACCCTTGTGATGCGCTGTTCGAGGATATGTGAGGTGCCCTGACGGATATATCATAAAAGATTATTAAGGACTTGTATCATTTAATGGCTGAGGAATCCACACTCTGCAACTTAAAAGGCAGGACCTTAACAAGCTCTTTCCTCTGAAAAGGCACCTATAATTAAGTACATTATTTTAATTCAATGAATTGGTGGTACTTGATTGTACAACCGTGGGACGCCCGTGCTGTAGGATGTTTTGACTACTTACTGTAATGCTAATAATCCGACTGTCAATGTTTGAAACACTCAGGTGATGAAATTAAGGAGCCTTAAGGAACAAGAAATCCAGTTTCAGCTGGAAAATTAGCAGGATGAAGCTCCAAAAAGTATTCACTTTTACATGTCTTGGTGTTTTTTTTAACGAAAATCTAACTCTTAAAACTCTTAAAGAGGTTGGACTTAAAGGGCCTGATTACGAGTTGCTCGTAATATTACGACCCATGCGCAAACTTCTGCTTACGCAAGGGGTGGGATTACGAGTTTGAAAGTATTAAACTCATCCTATAATTATCGGATGTGTTAAATATTTCAACCTTCGTTAAATTTTGGCATGTCAAACCTGCTGGAATTTAACAGGGGAGAACGGTACAGTAATTACCGTAAAATGCAGATTTTGGTGCGTTAAACACCAAAATGTGCACGTTATTCCCCAGAAATACGTAATAGGTGCTGTTTATCGCACCCGATAAATACCGAACCCCATTGTTATTTACCAGTAGAGATAAATAGCTCCTATACTTGTAATCAGGCCCATATTGTTTAACAAGTGGTTGAGGCCTGCATTAGGACTCAGCCGTTTAATTGAAAATGTGCAGGTTTATCTGTTAAACCAATGCTGAACTTGGCTTACATACACAAAAATGCACCTTCTGTTTCTTATGGCAGAGCCAGATTAATCTTAGAAGAGCCCTTACATTTTAGGCTGTTTGAGGGTAAGTCGATTAGAACAGTCTGTAGCTTGCAACAGGCTGCAAGTATTGAAGCACTTAGCTTAGAATTTGGTTTGCGTTCCTTGCAAATAGCGCCCTGTGCATACAGTTACGTTTTTTTACTTCGTAGACGAGCTTTGTGGCTGTTAGATGTTTTGGAGACCTTTGTGAGTGCATTACCACCCCCTGAGGAGCTGAAATTAGTTAATTTATTTTCTAAATATGTGCAGAACTTCGATCTCAGAATTTTAATTAGAAAATGATAGCAGTTCACAAAAAGCCCTTTGTGTGGGTTAGACAAAAGAAAGGATTGCACTGGTGTTGCTAGTTATAAAAGTACCACAAATACGATTTTGCAGAACCTTTTTGTGTTGGGACTGTTATTGAAGTGGAGGGAACTTAAATCAACGCATTTGTGTATCGAAAAATGCTGATGATGTCCCATATTGTATTGTTATGTCCAGCCACTCTGCCTGCAAAAAATATTTTCTTAAACCACTACTGATACAAGCTGCCATTAGAACTGTTTCTCAAGCATTCAATTATCTATTCTCAGTAGAATCTGAGAAAGTGTCCGTAGTTTTGGCATTGATTTGAAGGAGTCGGTTTTAAAGAAAGGGTTTGTTTTAGTTTGTTTCGCAAACATGCCATTGATTATAAATTGTATTTTATTGATTGATTCTAATTGTGGTGATATTTATTTGAAACTGTGCGCTCAAATAGACAATTAAAATAAACAACATTTGAATAACTTTTCTGTTGGGCTTCGTGGCTGATTTCGAACAAACACACCTCATATCAAAGACAGTGGGGAGTTAGAAGCAACACTGAAGAGTCCTGTCCGCTTCCCACGTTAAAACAACCATTCTCATCAGAGAGGGGACTCTTGTGACTGAACCTCTCTAGTCCCTCTTTTAAATCCTACAACGGGGATGGGGAATACCTAGTTGCTTTTATAAAAGGACCCTCACCCACCACCAGTACCACTGGTGGCATGCTTCATCCTGGGGTCCTCACCCAATATCCCTAATGAGCTTGGGTGGGCTCAATGAAGTTGATTAGCAGAGCTCTTGTTTGAAGGAACAATGGGATCTTGAATTTAAAATTGGTTGCCGGTTGTCCCTATACCACTGGTATTGTTTCTTTATTCAGGGTACCCTTGGCAAGGTTAAAACATAACTAGACGTCATTGGAATATACAATGTACATCTAAGGTCGACGTTTTTCAGCCATGTGGACTCAGAGCTAAGTTCACCTTTAGCCAAGCCTATAAATAATGAGTAAGAGCACTCCAGGACACAAAAGGGAACAGGGGAGAGAGAAGAGAGGACATCTAGACGGGCTGGTGCCGAGAGGGACATCCCCAGGTGACGCAGAGACCAGATCCAGCCGAGGAGACAGCCAGGGCAGACTAAGGGCTAATCAGCTGTTCCAAAATATAATTGGATATTGAAGGGCTACTCTTGTTCTTGTGCTTCTACCTCTGGGTCGAGGGAGAAGCATTCACTGAGTGCTTTTCCATTAAGGACTGCAGATAATCAAGGCCCTTCCAAAACCTTTCATCCATTTTACTATACAAAACACAGTTTCCTGCCACCTTCCGACTTAAAAGCGCGAGCAGGACACACGTTCAGTTTACCCTGCCTTGTATAAAATCCCTCTCCTAGCACTCAACATCTTCAGTCACATACTGTTTAGCCCAGATAGCCTCAGAGTGAGGAAAAATACCAAAACGCTTTTGATGTGTAGAATTTTAGGAAAAATAATTAGTAATTGATCCCCAAGCTCCTGGCCATAGAAGGGTGAATCATTTTTGTAAAATGCCCAGTGTTAAAGTACAGAATTTTGGAACCTGAAGTAGAAAACAATTTTGCGGTTGCAAAGCCTGCAATTCACAAATGTGCATGTTTTGTGACCTCAAAACGACTATTTGTTATGTACTAAACCCATTTTACGATTTGGTAACAGGCTACTGAATTGCAAAATGGGTTTAGAAACCCATAAAAAATCACTATTTGGACAGAGCATGTTTAGAGTGTCCTTTCCAAATAACGATTCATTAAGGGATGTATCAATGTTTTGCGACAGTAATCCAGCTGCAAAACATTGAAAAGTTACACACTCCGAGTTAGGATGGTAATCGAGTCACAAAAAGGTAAGGGGTCCTTTGGGAGCCTTAGTGAATATGAAAAAAAGTTTGTTGGGGAGAAGTCAGTGGTCCAGAGGACCACTGCTACCTGTCAAACAAGCTTTTAAAAACTCATAAACTTTTGTTTTTAGATGCAGTCATGTTTCATTTAAGGAAAATGGGCTGCATTTAAAAACAAGCATTGAAAATGCCAATAGGTCTTGCCTTAGAGACTTATTGGTGGTTCCAATGTTTTTTCTTGCCGTGCGGCCACGTAATCAAGTTTTTAAAAATGTGTTAATCGGGTGCGGTAGCGGTTCGGGGAGGGCACCAACATGGTCGGGGTAAGGAGGGGAAGGGCAGCAACACGGAGGAAAGCAGGGCATGAACAAAAGCAACATGTGGAGTGGGAAGGGCACAGCGGCACATGCGTGAGAGGCGAAAATTAGCACAGGTTGGGGCCGCAAGGACACTTGTGAGAGAGTGCTGCAGGGGACACTAAAGCTCAAAGACAAGAGTGGGGGGGAGGACACGGTGAAGAGAGAGCGACACTGAGAGAGGAGGGAAGCACATTATAGAGAGAGCCTGAAAACACATGCAGTCTTCAACAAAAAGAAAAGGTAGCCTGGAAAACGCACGCAGTGAAAGGACACAAGTACTTGGGCCAATACTCCAGGGGAGCGTCGAACACAAGAAGAGGAAGTGAAACTGGCACACGCTGACCAAAGAAGCTCAAACAAATGAGAGCAATCAATGGGAAGTGATGGGCGGGCTCTAAGCCCACTGTAAGCTAGCAAAATGTCTTGCAAGTGGCAGTGAACGCACTATCTCAGGCGAAACCTAAAAAGTATGAGATCTGACCTATGACTTCTCTCAAAGTAAAGAAGCAAAAAAATGTTTGTCAGTAGTAAAGTTGTACAGTATGCTTATTTAATTCGCACTAGTAAACCATATTTGTTATGAGACAATCCAATTACTGACCTTGGAGCCAGTCATTAACACTTCTGTAACACAATGTCACTCTAGAAAGTTTTTTGTTTTTTTAAATGGGAATCGAGCTAGCTTTTCCTCAACGAATTGTTGTTTATTCACTGAGATTAAATATTTTAAAATAAATACAAATGTAAATATGTATTGTTATACTGTGTTACAGGCTTTTATTAGAATACATAGGGAGGAAACTTGCATACAACAAATGAAACTTATAACAGAAACACAGCACAAAAGTTTTTGGGTCCAGCCTAGGTCTTCAATAACCATCACAAAAGAAGCACCACAGTGTTCAGAATGATTATTTTCTAAGTAACTGATGAGAGTGGACTGTCTAAAAGATGCTTAGAACTTAATCAAGACCTTGCTAGACAATGCAAAACATATTAGTATATAATGTTTTCCACATTATTGTCAATTTGCATTTTGCAATGTGCATCCCTGAACTTAAAATGAAAGGAATCTAAGTTTTAAAAAAAGGGGAAAAAACCTTACTGAGCATCTCTCACTTGACTTGCCCTTCGGCCATATTTTGAACTCTGCATAAAACCTTCAATGACATCCCACAGGAAGGAATTTTGAAATGTACTATGTGTGGTGAGCATAAGATGCTTAAGACTTTCATGCCTAGACTAGAAATAAATACCTGACTTATAAGAGGGACATAGCTGTGGACGTGCCCACATGTCATGACGGTGATCTGCAAGTCGTGGCTTTACGTCAACAACACTGGGCATGTTGGGACTTGTAGTTTCAGTTGCTCCATCACAAAACTGTGGCTTAGTTTGAGTTTCTGAAAAATTAGGACTGTTTGAAAGACACACATGACATTGAGGTCTGTTGACTGCAGATGTACATGCTTTGAATAAGGTAACAAAACCGAGGGATATGGAATCTAATTCACAATATCCGAGAAATCACATCCCTTTTGTTGTAAGTAGTGTAGCTGTTGTGTGTTTCTTGAGCACAGGTCGTTAAAATAGTGTACAAACACACAAATAACAAATGTTGCCACGTTGCTTTGCCCACAAACTATTCTTCATGTTTATTCTAAGAAACTTTAATAAATGTAGATTTTATTACTATGGGCTTAACTGAAAGTGGTTCGAATTAGAATCTCACTAGTTCTAACACCGTCGCACAATTCACAATAACTAACTGGCTGCATAGCCTTTAATGGCCAAGTCTGCTGCATACAACTGAATTCCGCTGTCCATAGTCTGCCGGTCTCTGAGACTCCGAAATGGTGCCAATGAACTTCACAGCTGAAATGGTGCAGAGGTGGTGCTGTGCTAGAGCTAAAGTGGTGTTGCACCATAGCTGAAGTGGTGCTGCTCTGGCACTGAGGTGGTGCTGAGCTGGTGCTGAGTGATGTTGAGGTGGTGGTCTGCTGGTGCTGAGGTGGTCCTGTGCTGGTGCTGAGGTGGTCCTGTGCTGGTGCTGAAGTGAACTGCGCTATTGCCGAGTTGGTGCTGAAGTGGTGCTGCGCAGATGCTGAGGTGGTGCTGCAATGGTGCTGCTCTGGTTCTAAGATGGAGCAGAAGTGGTGCTGTGCTGGGGCTAAGGTGCTGCTGCACTGCTGAAGTGGTGCCGCGATGAGGTGCTGCTGCGCTGGTGCTGACTGGTCATGAGGTGGTGCTGTGGTGATGCTGAGTGATGCTCAGGTAGCGGCGGCCCTGAGGAGGTGGTGCGGTGGTGCCCGGAGGTGGTCCTCAGGTGGTGGTGAGTAATACTGAGGCGGTGAGTGATGCTGAAGTGGTGCGAAGTGATGCTGTGGTGGTGCTGAGACATGCTGAGGTGGTAGTGCTGCACTGGTGCTCAGGTGGTAGTGCTGCACTGGTGCTCAGGTGGTGCTGCGCTGGTGCTTGGAAGGTGCTGTGGTGGTGCTGAGTGATGCTGAGCTGGTGCTGCACTGGTGGTGAGGTGATGCTGTGCTGGTGGTGGTTAATCAATGTAGATTTTATTACTATGGGCTTAACTGAAAGTGGTTCGAATTAGAATCTCACTAGTTTTAACACCGTCGCACAATTCACAATAACTAACTGGCTGCATAGCCTTTAATGGCCAAGTCTGCTGCATACCACTGAATACCGCTGTCCATAGTCTGCCGGTCTCTGAGACTCCGAAATGGTGCCAATGAACTTCACAGCTGAAATGGTGCAGAGGTGGTGCTGTGCTAGAGCTAAAGTGGTGTTGCGCCATAGCTGAAGTGGTGCTGCTCTGGCACTGAGGTGGTGCTGAGCTGGTGCTGAGTGATGTTGAGGTGGTGGTCTGCTGGTGCTGAGGTGGTCCTGTGCTGTTGCTGAGGTGGTGCTGAAGTGAACTGCGCTATTGCCGAGTTGGTGCTGAAGTGGTGCTGCGCAGATGCTGAGGTGGTGCTGCAATGGTGCTGAGTTGGTGCTGCTCTGGTTCTAAGATGGAGCAGAAGTGGTGCTGTGCTGGGGCTAAGGTGCTGCTGCACTGGTGCTGCGGTGATGCTGAAGTGGTGCTGCGATGAGGTGCTGCTGCGCTGGTGCTGACTGGTCATGAGGTGGTGCTGTGGTGATGCTGAGTGATGCTCAGGTAGCGGCGGCCCTGAGGCGGTGGTGCCCGGAGGTGGTCCTCAGGTGGTGGTGAGTAATACTGAGGCGGTGAGTGATGCTGAAGTGGTGCGAAGTGATGCTGTGGTGGTGCTGAGACATGCTGAGGTGGTAGTGCTGCACTGGTGCTCAGGTGGTAGTGCTGCACTGGTGCTCAGGTGGTGCTGCGCTGGTGCTTGGAAGGTGCTGTGGTGGTGCTGAGTGATGCTGAGCTGGTGCTGCACTGGTGGTGAGGTGATGCTGTGCTGGTGGTGGAGTTGTGCTGCGCTAATACTGAAGTGGTGCTGCATTGCTGTTGAGGTAGTGCTGCACTGGTGCTGAAATGGCTCTGCGCTGGTGCTGACGTGGTGCTGCACTGATGCTGTGGTGGGACTGCGCTGGTGCTGAGGTGGTACTGTGCTGGTGCACTGATGCGGAGGAGGTGCTGAGGTGGTGCTGCGCTGGTTCTGAGGTTGTGCTGAGGTGGTGCTGCGCTGGTGCGGAGGTGGTGCCAAAGATGTTGAGGTGGTGCTCTTCTGAGGTGGTGCTGCGCTATTGCTGAGTTGGTGCTGAAGTGGTGCTATGTGGATGCTGAGGTGGTGCTGAGTCAGTGCTGATGTAGAGCAGAATTGGTGCTGTGATGGTGCTAAGGTGCTGCTGCAATGATACGCTGGTGCAGATGTGGTGCTGGTTGATGCTGAGGTGGTGCTGCGCTGCGACTGAGGTGGTGCTGTGGTGGCGCTGAGGTGGTGCTGTGTTGAGTGATGCTGAGGTGGTAGTGTGCTGGTGCGGAGGTGGTGCTCGGGTGGTGCTGAGGGGTACTGAGGTGATGAGTGATGCTGTGGTGTTGCCGACACATGCTGAGGTGGGTGTGGTGGTGGTGCTGCGCTTGTGCTGATGCTGTGGCTGCGCAGGTGGTGCACTGATGCGGGGGGGATGTTGTGCTGATGCTTAGGTATTGCTGGGGAGATGCTGCGTTGGTAATGAGGTGGTGCTGAGTGAAGCTGTGGTGGCCCCGAGTGATGCTGATGCTGTTGTGGTGCTGCGCTGAGTGATGCTGGTAGTGAGGTGGTGCTGTACTAGTGCTGCGCTGGTGCTGAGGTGGTGCTCAGATGGTGCTGCACTGATGCTGCGCTGGTGCTGAGGTGGTGCTCAGATGGTGCTGCACTGATGCCGAGGTAGTGCTGCACTGGTGCTACGCTGATGCTGTGGTGGTGCTGAGTTGATGCTGCACTGGTGATGGTGCACATATGCGGAGGTGGTGCTGTGCTTATGCTAAGGTGGTGCTAAAATGGTGCTGTGGTAGTACTAATTAATGCTGAGGAGATGCTGGTGCTGAGGCGGTGGTGAGTGAAGCTGTAGTGGCTCTGAGTGATGCTGAGATTGTGGTGCTGTGCCGATGCTCAGGTGGTGCTGAGGTGGTGCTACGCTGATGCTGAGGGTGCTGCGCTGATGCTAAGGTGGTGCTGCGCTGGTAGTGAGGTGGTGCTCAGATGGTTCTGCACTGATGCTGCTCTGGTGCTCAGATGGTGCAGCACTGATGCACTGGTGCTGAGGTGGTGCTGCGCTGATGCTGACATGGTGCTGTGCTGGTACTGATGTGGTGCTGTGGTGCTGCAGTAGTGTTGCTCAGGTGGTGCTGAGTGAGGCTCAGGTGGTGCTACGATGGTGCTGTGGTAGTGCTGACTGGTGCTGAAGTGGTGCTGAGTGATGCTGACTGGTGCTTGCTGTGCTGATGCTGAGATGGTGCTGCGCTGGTGCGAAGTTGGTGCTGAGGGTAGTTCTGCGCTGATGCACTGGTGCTGAGGTGGTGCTGCGTTGATGCTGTGGTGGTGCTCCAGGGGTGCTGAGTGATGCTGAGGTGGTGCTCAGGTGGTGCTGTGCTGGTGTTGAGTGATGGTGAGGTGGTGCTGAGTGTTGCTGTGGTGGTGCGGAGTGATAGCTGAGATGGTGCTGCACTGATGCTCAGTGATGTTGAGGTGGTGCTTAGGTGGAGATGTGCTCAGTGATGCTGAGATGGTGCTCCCAACCTCTGAACATGCGTACAGGTAATTTATGAAGGTACTTTGTAAAGAGCTCATAAACCTGTCCCTTTTAACGAGGATGTACCTCGGAGTCTGAGTGAGGCTCTCAGCTCAGATGGCCACACCAGCACAGACTTTTTGGGACAGAAAAAGAAATTATGCTGCACCCCTTACGCCTCACCTGTGACAAGCACTGCAGTGGACGCCAGATGTGGGAAATTATGTCAACACGCACAGTGCATTCAAAGCATCTGAATGCACAGCCTACTGATATTAGGCTGGGGACAAGACACATCGAGAATGGGCTGAGAGGAAGATCGTGGCGCAGGATGTAGAATTTGTTGAGAATATTGAACAAAGTGCCCCGAAGCACAATGGATGTTTGCACCCGCTTCTTGTGCCATGTGACGTTTTTGGTATTGGAGAAGGGACTTCAGATTTTTTAACTGCACCTTCTGTAATACAGAAAGCATAAGGGTCAGAGTCAGAATGGGAGTGGGAATGGATGAGAAGGGTGGCGGGGTAACGCAATTAGTCAAGGGAAGGACTAGACTGTTGATGTCTTAGAAGGAAGGTGGCACCAGACTGCCAATGGGCTGTAAGTCTGGTGATAGGTGTACCATGAAAATGGGCTAGAGGGATTTTCACTGTGTTTGGTTAGATTATGTGGGGTGGAGTCAAAAGAAAAATGGTGCCACTGGGGTTTTCCCCATGTAACATACCTCCGATTTGTTATCTATTCATAGTTAGGGCATGTGTAATCAATAACTTTGACAAGAATATCATTTCCTTGTAATAAAAAGGGTTAATTACGAACATGTGTACTCCTTCCAAAATCGGGCAGCAACGATATCTGGGTAGCAAATAAATGTTACATGTCATACTTGAATCAAGGAGAAAATGCTGAGACTAGTACGTATCTGGGACCATATAACAGAAACAGCAAGGGGGGCACAATGGGCATTTGCATAATTTCTTTGCTCCTGGGAGCTCTTCCATGTCACAGAATGTTCTCCGACTCTAGTTAGTCCCCCTTGTGTGATACTGATCGCAAGGATGCACATTTTGAGCTTTCTCGATTTCATTGTACATTGTGCCATGCAACAGGGAGCCAACTTTTGCCTCCGCGCCCACACTATCCTGCCGTCATATTCACAGGGGCAGACGAGCTCTCAGGACACGCACTACCAGTGTGCCACCTAGGAAGGGATGCATAGGGAGATATCACTGCAGCACTGTCCACAGCATAGGTGAATGTGCTTCTTCCCTTGGTACAGCACAATTTTTAGGTCTCGCCTAGGCAGCTCATGCGCTGTCTCTTCAAAACATGCTGTATTTAGAATATGCGTTTGGAGGACCGCCCATCTTTTTAATTGGTTGCTCTTTCTGTCCTTTGGAAATGCTGGCTGTTGTGTGGCAAATATGCCTAGGATTCCCTCCTGTTGGACTTTTGTATCCTCCCATGAGGACTGTCCCTGTTACATGTGCTCTTACTCATTAGTTTACTTAGAGTGCTATGAGAGCACTCTTTTTTTTGTTGGGCTGCCTCTGCTTAAGTGTTCTGTTTACTTCACTTGAGCAGCTTCATTTGCCTGCCCACTTAATATCCCTGTGCCGTCCACCCTCCCCCACCCACAACACTGCTTGCCCGCCCCTACCACCCCTCCGACATCTCTTATTTTTTATAATTTTTACTTTTAAATTAGTACATTTTAGCACGGGCAGGGGGAGATAAAGTAATTTACCCGTATTCATAGGATGTTGAGCCGAGGCTCGAACACGGATCCCCAGCTCCCGAGACGGCAGCTCTGACTGCTGCACAACATCCTCTCTCTCTGGAGGATCCATGTTGGAGTCTTCCTTTGTTCACCTCAAAGGCGCTGCTGTTACGTCGGGTCTTGTTTTTTTATGCACTTTGACTGCTGTGTAGGAACAGTTGCCTGCTTTAAGAAAAGAGGCCAACAACAGATGCCACCCACCCCAGATCCCTAGGACATAGCCCCAGGCTTGAAACGCCATATTTATTCGCTTGAGGCATGTAGCAAAGATTTATACAAGTGCAAAGGCCCACGAGAGACGGTGCAGTAAAGCATACCTGCCAGGATAGCCCTTATTCTATATCAATGTGGATACATTTCACTTCTGGAGTCCTTTACATCTTCGGCCATATTCAAAAAGGAACGTTTCATTGGCAATGAGACTGCACGAAAGAAACGGCTCTCAATCTAAGAGCAGGTTTGACCTTAACACGGGAGAAGCTACTGCCGAGTATCAAGGTAGGTTTCTACAATATTGCATTTTAAAGTATTAAAGAATTTATATAACACGCTTCCCTCACTTTTCCTACTTGGTTCCAAACTTTGCTACTGGAGTGGTTTTGTTTTCTAGAAATTGGTGGAGTACCTGACTGTGTTTGCGGCGTGCGGCTTCTTAACAGAGTGACCGCTGTAAGATGGTCGTCACATCGTACTATGACTCAAACATGGGCGACTGAGTGTACGTCTTTGCTTCTGAAGCCGCCAGCTCACCCACATGTCACATGATGGAAACACCCTCCTTTCTTGCTGAAACACAAGAGAAAAGACCGGGAACAGGAAATGATAATGACCCTCCACAGTCTCACCATGCCTCATTATGAAGACGGGGTATCGCAAAGAGCAAAACACTCTGTATAACAGGTATTCATTTGTATACTATTTTATAATAATGAATATTGCACTATTTGCCAATTATTATTATTTTTATTTTTTTAAATATCTTTATTGGCATTTTACTTTTTAAACATAACTGACGTCGCGGATCAGTACAAGAACGCTTTGATGTGAATATCAGAAATGTATATCCTGTGTACAAAATAGCTTTACCCATCGTAGTAATAGAGAGACAACACAATCATGTTATTTCCTAGTACTGACATGTATATCATACTGGAAAATATGTACAAGCACCGCAGTATGCTATTGCTCACAGTCAAGCTACAACAGAAATTACCAATTAATGTCATTGTTATCCATTGCATACTCATAACACATCTTAGCGAAACAGTCCGAACAGGAACTTGTGTGTGCACACCAGGTACATCCAGTGCATAGCCGGCCCGTACTTATCAACAAATCGCTGTATAATAGAAGATAGGGCGGAAATAATAACAGAACACACTTATCGAACACTGGTGAGTACCAATAAAGCATATTTGTCCAAAATATTCTAAACATAACTAAAACTGAAAATATCAAAAGAAAATCTGCCATCCACTGAACACCATAGATATTTACCATGCGTGACTATATAGAAATACATATGATCAGAACATTTCCGCGTGTCCGCACATCCAATGGATAATTATCGCGTTACATATAACTGGGCAGGGCAGCCATCAATGAGGAGGATCCCTGTGGCCGAGGATCTAGGGGGGGGTTAGAGACCATTCATGATAAACCAGAGGAAGTGACAGAGATCTACTTTATAAACTCTATGGTGTGCAACTTTCCTTAGCTGAGTAGCGGGGGGGGCCGGCAAATCTATCATTGAGTGGCCAACGGGGCGGCATCAGTCACTGTCAAATAGCCAGTCCGGAAGGCGACTAGTATCGCATCCCAATCTTGTGCAATGGGGAACTTTCGAAGCCCGGCTATCTCCTCTCTATGCAGTGCGGAGCTTTCCGCCTGGGCCCACACCTCCAATGAACGCCTCCAGCTCAATATCACCAGGGGAACTGTGTTTTTCCATTTCTTGGTTATGAGGCGTTTAGCAGTGATGAGACCGAGCTCCCAAAATTTCGAAGTAACTTTATTCTTTTTTGATCTGGCGTACAACCCCAGAAGGCACACCTCCCATGACAGAGGCTTGTCCGCGCGTGTACATGAGGCTAGGGTCGAGACCACCTCTTGCCAGTAATGCCGAAGGGATGTACAGGCCCATAACATGTGGAGCAGATCTGCATCAGCATGCTGACAACGAGGACATACGGAAGTGGTGATGTGGAAGTATCTGTTGATCATGTCAGGCGAGAGATATGCCCATTGTGTAATGTATATTTGAATAAGCTTAAACCTGGAGTTTCTGGGTATATTCCTAGCACTCCCTAATATACTGTCCCATTCCCTGTCCGTCCAAGGCCGGCCTCTATCTGCCTCCCACCTATCTTTGAGCCGTGTCATCGGCTTCATCGTGTGCGTGAGAAGTGCCTCCACCAGCCAGTGTACCACATGCGACCCCGTGCCCATCACGTGTAAATATTGCACCAACAGGTGCGTCGATGGCTCAATAGCCAGATCCCCCCAGGCAGCCGTCAGAGCTTTCAGGAGGGAGGTGTGCAACAAGAATTGGCCTACTGGGAGTTCATTATCTGCGGCTAACGTCTCAAATGTTAGTAATACACCATCCCTATATAAGTCACCCAATGTCTCGAGCTCAGCCACACGCCAGGCCGCGAGAGCCGCCTCTGTGGTGCCCAGCCTCCCCCGTGGTGTCCCCACCAGTGGTAGTATTGGGGCATATGGGAGCATCGCGCGGGTAAGATATAAGCTTCTTTTATAGCATTTAAGGGCCAATCCCAAATGTATCTGCGGTGGCCGTGGGAGTTTAGCGAGGGGATGGAATAAATGACAAATTTGGGAATAGGACCAGTGTTGGTGCATGGTTGCTGTGTCTTCCAGGCACATGTCATTCAACCACTTAGTCACCCATTGGAGCTGAGCAGCTAAATAATACAGTTCCATATTGGGGACCGACAACCCTCCTTGGTTAGTAGGAGCATACATTTTCCACAGTGCGATACGTGCTCTCACCTTATTCCATATTAAGTCCCGGGATAATTTCTCCAAGTCTCGGAATATCTTAGGAGGAACATAGAGTGGGAGGTTAGAAAAATAATAGAGTAATTTAGGGAGTACGATCATTTTCAACAGGGTGATGCGGCTCATTACATTCAGCGGAAGCGCCTTCCAAAAGTGTGTTTGGGCACGTATGGCTGAGATCGCTCTCATCAAGTTCCCCTCCATGAGATCTTCAGGTGTGCGATATATAAATATGCCGAGATATCTAAACGTAGTGGGGTACCATGTGAGGGGCGTGCCACCCAGAGAGATATCTACCTCTGTAGTGTGAGCGCTAAACGAATAGACCCCCGATTTAGCCCAATTAACCCGGACTCCTGATTTCTCCTCAAAGGATGTGAGTATAGCAGCTATGGACGTCGGGATCGCAGTAATATCCCGAAGATATAATAAAAGATCGTCTGCATATAGGGACACCGCATGCAACCCGTCTCCCAGTCGTATCCCCCATTTTTCACCGTCCCTTCGGAGTAACATTGCTAAGGGTTCCATAGCTAGGGAAAACAGCAACGGAGACAGCGGGCATCCCTGGCGCGTCCCCCGTCGCACCCTGATACCGTCTGAGATCAGCCTACCTGTTCTAACCCGGACAGTGGGCTGTTGATATAATAAGCGAACCATTGTCGAGTAGTGTTCCCCTAGTTCGTATTTACCCAGCACGGATGCCAGATAAGGCCACTCCAAGGAGTCAAAGGCTTTCTCCAAGTCAAGCACCAGACAGCCCGAACAGGGCCAGGTTTGCGTGGCGTATTGCTGTATTCTAAAGAATCTGCGGATATTTAGGGAGGTGCAGCGCGACGGGACAAAACCATTTTGATCAGGGTGCACCAACATTTTCACTAGTGGCGAGAGACGCCTAGCTAATAAGGATGCAAACATTTTATAATCCGTGTTAAGGAGCGCTAGAGGACGATAGGAGCCTAAGAGGTCAGGATTCTTATCTGGCTTGAGGAGGGAGACCAACAACGCCTCGTTCTGCGTGGCAGTAAGGGTGGAATCGTCGAGCGCTGCTTCATACACTTTGAGCAGTTGTGGTACTAAGATGTGCGTGTATGCTTTGTAAAATTCAGTCGGTAGACCGTCCGGTCCGGGCGACTTTCCATTGGACAGGAAAAGATGCTATCCCGAAGCTCCTCTGATTGTATAGGGGCGTTCAGATCATCACTTTGCGCGCGCGTTGGACACGGGAGATCAAGTCCGTCCAGGTATGCCTGTATCTCTAGGGTTGTGGTTCGTGCACGCGATTTATACAAATCTCGGTAGTGTATCACGAACGCTTCGTGAATGGCACGCTGCGTATATGCTATGGCTCCGGTCCCTGTTTTTACTGATACTATGGGCGCCGATGACTCATTCTGACGGATAAGCCAGGAGAGCAATTTGCCTGCCTTGTCGCCCATTTGATGTGTTCGCGCCGAATGTGCAGCATAGTTAAGGCATCGCAGTCGCTCAATTAGCCGCGTGTGGTCCTCTTTGAGAGAGCCCTGCCCCCCCTGAGCGCCGTCTGTGTCTGCCCGTTCCTCGGCGGCAAGTCTGCGCTCCAGAGTGGTGAGGTCCCTTTCCAGCTGTGCGCGCATGCCCGCTTGCGTCCCCAGACAGTGCCCTCTGACGACCGCCTTAAGAGCATCCCACTCCACCAGTGGCGACGTGGCCGTCCCTGCATTATCTTCAAAATACTGAGCCACCGCAGTAGCCAATGAATCCCGGAAGGGCGCATCCAGGAGGATGTCCGGCTGAAGACGCCAGATCGGGATCGGTGGCGACTCATCCTCCCACTGTAACTCCATCGTGTGCGGGTTATGATCAGAGTGCGTATGTCCCATGTAGGTGGAGTCCGTAATACAGGGTAAGAGGTCGTCGGACACCATGAAACGGTCCAAGCGGACATGTAGTCTATGGGCCCCGGAATAATAGGAGTACACCCTGTCCAGTGGGTGTCTATGTCGCCAAACATCGGAGAAGCGCCACTGCGATGCCCAGTGCCCCAGTGCTCTAGCAGCCGCGTATGTGGCGGTACCAAGCAAGGGCGGAAAGGACCGGTCCAGGGAAACGTCCAGTACACAGTTATAGTCCCCTCCCAGAATCATAGGGAGGTCAGGCCATAAAGACAATTTTTGCGATAAAAGATCCAAGTATGCAGCTTGCTCCGTGTTGGGAGCATAAAGCGATGCCAGTATTACCGGTTTCCCATCGAGCACCCCTTTCACTATGACATACCTGCCCTCCCCATCCACCAATGTATCCAGTACTTTAAATGGAGTGCCCGGCCGTACCCACACTAGGACTCCCCGCGCATATGCAGAGTATCCTGTCGCATATAGTTGCCCCCTCCATCGTCGGTGGAGTCGCATGACTTCCACTTGAGCTAAATGTGTCTCCTGAAGAAGCGCTATTTGTATATGATGGCGTTTCAGGTATGAAAATATAAGGTATCGTCGCTCTGGGCTATGGATGCCACGCACATTCCATGTGCCTATTTTAATGGGTGCCATGACCAGTGAGCGTCAAAGGTGTATTTGAGCTGACTCCGCCGTAGGAGAGGAGGATGTGGGAATGTGCGTACATGGGTCAGTGTGGTGGGTGCAATGTTGCGAAGTCTGACTACGTTATAATCATACCGGCGTCTAAGAGTGTGGGCAGAAATAACAGAATAACAATAAACAATTAATAATACCATGAGAGCAATTTTGCAACAAGCAATCGCCCAAACTTAGAACACAATAGCACACAGCTAACGCCTGGGGGGGGCTATTATGCGCAGCAACTTAAAAAGTCTAACAGATTGTAAAAGGGGGTTCCGTCTTGTACAGCTAGACCTATCCCTGGCCAGACTCGTATCTGGGCGGGACCGCCGCCTGCGTATTATACATGAGATTCCCATACATTTCAGAGTTAATGAAAAGGAAGACAGGGAGCAAGAAGAAATCCTAGGCCCCACCCCGCAGTGTCCCACCCATAAACAATAGATGCAATCATTCTAATGCGGATACAACATAATGGGCTTTTGCATACTTGCGTGTCCAATGAGTTCGTGAGCCGCTCAGGATGGAGGGGGGGGAAAAGGTGAGCAGAAAATAGGTTTACATTCAAGAAATATTGTCGGAAGTCTGTGGAGTGACATGTGGCAGCTCACAGGAGCCCTGGGAACCAAGGGGAGCGTCCGATAGTTCCTCTTCACTATTCGGCCCTCGGTGTTCGGAGTCAGAGTCCCCCTCTGGGAATCCGCTAATGTTTGCCACTGCCTGCACCGCCTCAAGCCGCCCACTCAGTATCAGTTCCGGCGTCAGGCTGGGCGCCCGAGGGGCGGAAGACTGTGACTTCCTCCTTCGCCGTCTCCGGCGTCGCAAAGTAGTCTCCGGCGGTTGCTCTCTGTGCCTGGATTTCGAGGGGTTGAAAGAATCCAGCCATTCCTCCGCACTCTCCGGTATGGTGAAGAAATGGGTCTTCTCTCCCGCAACGACCCTCAGCCTCGCGGGGAACAACAGCGAATATTTAAGATCACACTGTCGCAGACGTCTTTTCACCGCTAAATAGGAGTGACGTTGCTTCTGAACTTGGAACGTGTAATCAGGGAAGATCATGACTTTGTGATTGTCAACTTGTATGTCTTGTAATTTTCTGGTTTCTTGGAGAATTGCATCCCTATCTCTGTAGTTTAACAGGCGGATTAAAAACGGTCGTGGGTTCGAGCCCGGAGGCGGGGGTTTGGCGGGTACTCTGTGCGCTCTTTCAACCACAAAGTGCGGGGATAAGGCCTCTCCTGGTAGTAGTGACCGGATCCAATCCTCCGCATAATTTACTGTGTTCCTCCCTCCACTCCCTCAGGAAGGCCCACGACACGTACGTTGTTGCGGCGGGCCCTGCCTTCGGCATCCTCCGCCCTGTCCTCCAAAATTCAACTCTGTCGAGCAGATCACGAATATTCTTTTCAGCTGAGGACGTCCGTGGGGAAACCTCCGCAATTTCCCCCTCAACGGCAGTGGTACGATCTGCTAGCTTCCGGTGGTCAGCATGCAATAGTGTTAGATCAAGCGCCACCTTGTCAATTTTACCTTCCAGAGAGGCACGGATTTGATTCATCGTCTCACCAAGCTTCTCAACCGCCGCCAGCACCGCATCTAGCTTATTTGACATAGGATCAGCCGTCTCCGCCTCCATCTTCCTGTCGGACTGCGCCCGAGTCTGCGGGTGAAGGCCCGTCGCGCCCCCATTGCCAGTCTTCGTACGGCCCCCACGCGACATGTAGCAGACTGTGACGAGTACCAGTCTGGATGTATCACACCACAGATATGTGCAGAGCAGCGCCCGGATCCACCCTCCACAACACGCAAAGTCCCGGTGCAATCCAAGAGAGCAAACTCACCGATGCTGTCCCCAACTATGCCGGTGATCGCCGAGGCAGAGACAACCAGGCGAAGCTCGTTACACCGGGGTTCGGCAGCCTAGCTCCTGAAAAGAGGGTGCGGCAGATGCCGCGCAGTGTCGTTCGCCAACACTCACCACAACTGCAGCTAAATCAGACCAGTCCAGTGCAGCAACTCAGGGTGAGGCGCCCGGTGCAGCAGCTGTCCCAAGCGGGGCGTGCAGAGAAAGATTGTCTTCACCTGGAACCCCCCGGGCCCCCAGCGCACCGCAGATCACTGCACTCGGGCAGCGCTGACCACTGTCTGTAGCGCTGGTAGGCGGCTCGTTGGCGTTATGGAGTGGCGGAGCAGCGGAGCAGCGTCGCTCCTCAAATCAGACAGCAAGCCGTGTTAGGGGGGGGCACCTGCATATCGACGTGCGGAGGTGGAACAGCCACCACGCAAGTGACGTCACAAACTGAATGTCCTGTATTGGGGCCCCCCCACTAGATATCCGCGAGAAGCGGGCCAATCCCCCCCACAGCGGGTCCTCCGCCGCCAAGGCACACAGCCGAAATACAGAGGCAAATGTTATGTCCTCACAGCAGGACGCGGCCCGCCGTCACTCCGCTTCACTCTTCCAGGCCGGGCCCAGTGGGCGGAGCTAGACCCCGACCTCGCGTGGAGGGCCCTGGCCGGCAGCAACGCTCCGCTCAAAAGTGCACTGAGGGCGGGGTGTCCAGTCCGGGGTGAGGCAGGATCGTCGCCGCAACTCTCCCCGATGCCGCTCGGATGGTCCGGTAGGCAGAGCGGAGCCGCAGCGCATCTCAGGGCCCAGGGGGTGGGGCCAGTCCCCGGCACCGCGTACCTTATGTCGCTCGATGCCCTGGAGCCGTCCTCGGCAGCGGTGCGGGAAGGGGAGGTCTACAGCTGGATTTCAGCGCCTCCAATCCTCCAATGCTGGCGTTAGGGCAACCGGACCTCCTCTGAAATAGCCACAACAGGCAGCGGCCCCATCAGCTCCCGAATTAGCGGAGTATAGCGGCCAGGGAAGGGAGCCACCGACGGAGCTCCTCAGCTACACGTCCATCGCCTTTGCCGGCCAAGCCACGCCCCACTATTTGCCAATTATTATTAACACCAAACTGGTTTACAGTTCATACACTGAATAGAAATGTGTTACAAACCCTCAGAATTGATTGTTTAAGTGTGTATTCATGAATTATCATAAATTCTTCGCCGTCGTCTTTCCAAACGTTAAGCCACCAATGAACTGAACAGCATGGGGGTCCCATACAACATGGTCGCCTCGTGTAGACGAGTACATTCACATTCCATTACGTGGCTATTTTTGCCCTGCGCCTGTTTCCACGTTAACTGCATAAACCAATGAAAACTGCTTCCTGCCCCGGGGCTGCCGATAGTCCTCTGAAGTTGATGCGTCACTTCCCTGATGGTAACTGAGCAGTAATGTATTCAAAGCTCTCAGAGTGGTAAAGCATAAAAACTGTTGTGAGTTCAGCCTCCAGGCTGCGGTGCCAACCAGCCCTGTTCACAGTTTACCACTCTGAGAGCTTTAAATACGTTACTGCTCCGATGCCATCAGGGAAGTGACGCATCAACTTCAGAGGACTATCGCTTTCCTTTCAACTGGTATAGATATTCTTTCATTTATAGCACAGTAGCGATTAACTGTTTGGAAACATTACCCATATTTTATTTAGCTTACATCACAAGAATAAATGATAAATCATAGAATAACTGTTTTTGGATACCGGATAGGGTAATATCGGCCTTTCCAATTGTAATTAAAAAGCTCCAGGGATACGGCTTGTAGAAAAACAAGCTGCACTTCTGTGTTGTACCACATGTGGACTGTTGGTGTTCTGGCTCGTGTTTAGCATCGTACATAGAAACGAATTGCTGTAGTTAACGTTGAGTTGGTTTTAATGTCTTGAAGACATTAAGTAGTGTAAGTTCCTGGGATCGGTAGAAAGGATCAGTCGAGGCAGGTTGTAGGGAGAAACTCCTGTTTATTTCTCAGTAAGAAGATCCCATCCATGTCCCAGCAGTTGGGTCTACCAATAGTCTCCAAGTCATATTCAAAAGCTAACATTCAAACCCACCTGTAACCAAGATACCAGTCAGGGAGACTACATTCTCCGGTAACCATGGCACCGCAGCATTGCAAGGTACAGATGCCACACACCTCCCCTCTTTTCACATAAAAGCAGAACTTTAGAGAGAAACAAAAAAAAACATAACAATAAAACAGAATGCAAAATCCTAATGTACCAAGTTTCCAAATTTGAACATATAGATCGCTGAGTTATGACGACATCCTGGGCCTAAACTTTGTACTTACAATCTACTGTACAAAGTCTTTTAAATAAGATGGCTTCTTGCTGACCCTAGATGACAATCTGGGAATGACCTTCGAATTATCCTTATTATTTCCCCTCACAGCAGTACCCGAGTTACACTCCGGCCCATTGTATGGAACAACTCTTCCCAGGTTCCAAATGCGGTGATCTTGTGTTTTAATTGCATTATTAAACACTTTATTCACCCAAATAGGTTTAGAAAATTTAGAGTTCCATCCTGGTTGTTTAATAACCACCATGTCACCAACCGCAACAACAGTACTCTTTAGACCCTTTCTAGAATCAAAGTGAGATTTCCTAGATAAGATTTTCCCAACTTCTTCTTATGCCAATCATCTGTGCATTCATCCTCGGTTGCTGCCCCTTCCAAATCTCTTACCCATGATGGCTCTACTAAGGTACAAGGGGATCTACCCTTAAACAATGCAAATGTTATGTTATGTTATGTTATTGTATTCTTATATAGCGCGTGTATACCGACAGGTCTCTTAGCGCTTCGGAAGAAGAGAACAGCGTCAGGGCCGGGTGGTCACCATGGTACTAGGGAGAATTAGGTCATGTCTAGAGCCTCTCTAAAAAGGATGGTTTTAAGCTGCTTCCGGAAAGGGAGCAGACCATGTTCTTTACGGAGAGTATCGGGCAGCCGGTTCCAAAGTTGTGGCAGGAGGACCGAGAAGGCTCGTCCTCCTTTGGAAACACAATTGCCCCGCGGGCAGACCAACTGGGCGGCCTCTACTGAGCGGAGCGCCCGTCTAGGCACATATTTAATTAAACGTTCCCTAATGTACTCTGGGCGTGACCGTAAAAGGCTTTGTGGGCAATACAGAGTCCCTTAAACTGCGCCTTTGCCTAACCGGCAGCCACTGCAGTTTGCGCAGCAAAGGAGTGGCATGGGTTCTTCTGGGTGACCTGAAAATCAGCCTGGCGGCGTCATTCTGTACCACCTGTAGCCTATTCATAAGTTTCTGGGGAGCCCGACATAGAGCGCATTGCCATAGTCGAGTCGCGAGACGATGGTTGCTCGTACAATGGTTTCCAGCGATGAAGTTGAAAGCAATGGAACCAACTTCCTCAGTTGTCTCAGCAGACCAGTGCAAGTACCCACCACAGCGTTGACTTGATTTACCATGGAGAGCTCGGAGTCGATCTTAATTCCTAAGCTTTTTACAACTGGTACTGGTCGGACAAGCCCCCAGCTCTTGGGGCCAGAACAAGCCGCTCCATGGGTTATTTTTTGCCGGAATTACTAGGACTTCGGTTTTATCAGGATTGATTTTTAAGGAGTTTGCCGTCATCCAGTTTATTGTAAACCTGAGGATGTTCTGAGCAGACTCTTGGGTGCGGGCCGAGTTATCGATCTTCAGGATAAGCTGAGTATCATCCGCATAGTTAAAGACCCGACAATCCATATCGGTTAGTGCAGCCACCAGGGGCTGCAGGTATATGTTGAAAAGGAGCTGGGGACAGCGCGGAGCCCTGGGGGACCCCGCAAGAGATGTTACCCTTTTCAGATACCTGATCGCCCAGTTGGACCCTCTGCGAGCGTCCTAGTAGGAAGGGATTCCAACCACTTATGGGCGTGCCCCCGGATACCCAGGTCCGATAGCCGGGACAGTAGTATTGTATGGCTGACCGTATCGAACGCCATCAATCCTGCAAATGGGGATTACCCAGTTGTACTGTGAGGCGTCAGTCTATAAATCTCAACTTTCTTCATAACATCCTTCTTCCAATTAAGACCACTGCCTTTGGCGAACGCAATGGTCTCTTTTAAGACTCTGTTAAACCTTTCCACCATGCCGTTAGTTTCCGGATGATAGAGAGAACACTTGTGCCTAATGCCGCGCTTCCTCAAAAATGCTTCAATTTCTCGAGAAATTAATTGAACACCATTATCAGTCAAAATGGTATTGGGTAACCTTCTCTTGCCATAAGGTTCTCCAAAAACTCAATCACATTCTTAGTTTCAATTCCACTCGTGAAGCACACTTCTGGCCACCTCGAAAACATGTCTAAAACAACAATGACAAAGAGCGGCTGTCCTTCCCCATGAATAGGACCAAGTATGTCTAAGGCTATTTCCTTCCATGGTCCACCAGGCAACTATCGGACGACCATGGACTGTACCCTCATGTGAGAAGTTGGCCTGGTATATGCTGTTCACTAATTAAAGTGGACACCTTGCACCAGAACAATTCGACTCTTATGGTAGATAGGTTTAAGACAACCTTTATAGAAAGCTATCCTAGTGGTAGCTGTGGAGAGCAGCCTTCAGGCTAAGTCTTGAAGGAATGTAAAGCAGCTTGTTTTACCACACAATCTCTTGAATCACCAAATGAAAAGACACCACACAGGTATATATATCAAATATATATGTATTTATTAATAAACACTCTCTACTAATCTCTTTATGAGATTAGAAGTCAGGAACATATGTACAAGTCAAATATTATCAGGATAAGTTTAGCACAATTGAATATTACAATCTTAGTTTGCTAGACCTAGGTCTAGGGCATCTAGAATCGAGGGACCCCCAAGAACCACCCCAGGTAGTTGTAGGAGACCCACAGGGACGGACGCGGTGACCTGGCACCGATGCGAATCCTGTACGAGTCTATGCACTCAGACGCGATTGAGATATCAATGTTCAAGGTCCCTTGCGTGTTCGAGGCGAACATACCGATCGGACTCAGTACGAGTCGAAGGATACGGTCTACAGATAGGATTTGCAAGGGAGTCGGACGCGGTGTGTCTAATACAGACGCGAACCATGTACGAGTCAGTGTGAGAATCGCACGGGGAAAGTAAGAGTTTTAGGATACTTCTGGTGAACTTACAAGCAAGTCACTTACAGGGTAAGTAGTTCGAGGGCCCACACCCTACAGGAGCACCGTAGTGCTGGAGTTACCTCACCCAGGGAAGCCGGGTGCACAGGTGTCCTTGGTGTCGGGTCGCGGCGTCGTTTTCAATGGCGACCAAAGAAGACTTGCTGCTTGTGGTGGTAAGAAGAAGTGTCCGGTGGAATCCAAGCCTGGATTCGGTGGAAGGATGACCTGAAAGCAGAGGGGACAGTGTTCAAAGTCACTTGGCAGTGACTCGGGGCAAGGAAGATGAATGCCCACCGTCGTCGCAGGATTCAGGTCGTTCACGGTTGCCTTGACTCTTCAACCACGAGGTCCAGGAGGCGTCGATGACGACCAGGAGCTGGATTCGGCGTGTCCCACGATGTCTGCGGCTTACTGCGGTGTCGGCAACTCGATCGGAGCCAACAAGCCTTGGTAACAGCAAGTCTCGAGGAAAGTGTGAAGAGGCAATGGCGCAGACCAGCAAGGTCTGTGGAACTCACCCAGCGAGGCTAAGTCAGGGCAGGCCTGGAGCAACCAGGGGAGCCCTTTGGTTTCTTTGGAAAGTCTTCTGGGGACCCACAAGCCGGCTGGCAAGGGATCGCGAAGACGCCTCGGGAGGATTCTCTCACAGGGGCCCACGGTCACTCGGGACGTGGTAGGCCTCTGATCTTAGGAGAGATTCCTGCTGGAGGCTGGGACCACACGTGGTCCAAAGCACAAGTTCGGGGAACGTTGTGAAGGGGTTGCACTCGACAATAGTGCACGGTACCCAGGGGTCGCGGCTCCTCGTTACTCTTGGGGTCCACTGGCCTCAGCTTCGCTGGGGACTCACAATGGCCTTTGAGAAGTCAGGAAATCCACTTCTTGGGCTGCAGGGACTTCGGACTTCCGGCGGGAGCGGCGTAGTTTAGCGACCGTCGTTTGTAGTTTTTGGTGCCTGCCAAGCAGGGGAGTCACTCCTTGACTCCAAGGGAGATTCTTCAGTCTTCCAAAGGTAGTGGAACGTCGAAGGTCCGGGGATTCTTCTTGTAGAGCGTCGTCCAGGGAAATCTAGGATGCAATGCACAGGTTCCCCTCTTATACTAAAAGGAGGGGAGGGACTAGCTCTATGACCCTACCTATGGGAGGGCCAGGGGAGTGGGTGGCTACACCCACTTCCCTTTGTCCAGTTTCGCGCCAGAGCAGGGACAGGTAGCCCCTGAGCCGGTTTGAACTGGCATATGCACAGAGGAGCCTTCTGCTCCCCCAGTGCAGGACTTCAAAGCACTCTAAGAGTGCACCCACCGAGCCCCAATACACTAAACCCTATCTGGGAGGTGGTCACACCGCCTTGGGACAGGATATCTATTGTTGGGCTTCCTCCACTGCGAGTGTTGGTCATCAGCAGGAGGGCAGCCCAGTGTCTGTGACTGGTGGCATCCATTTTGTGATGCCAGGGCTCTGCAGGATTCTACTGCGTTTCCACAGTAGGTACATGTCTATTCCTCTAGGAGGGTGGAATGCTACCCCCGCCGCCAGGACTGGCGGGGGGGTAGTATTCCAAGGTGTTTGACACCAAACACGACATGTTTCGATGCAGCCATTCCAAAGTTAGCATTTTACCGCGAGGATATAATGCACTTAAAAGTATATGGTTTAACCGCATCCACAAACAGCACCAGAGAATGGACTCTGAGAGCTGCAGAGGGGCCCTGCTCAGGCAGAGGCACCCCCTCACATATAAGCCAAGCACCCTGCCCTCAGGATTGATAGGGCCTGCCTTAGGGGTGACTGATAGGGTTATATGTGTGTGTAGGAGAGATATAGGGAACCTATATCTCAGTGAGGGGTGCTAGCACTTCCTCACTCAGGCTGCAGTAGCAGGCCTGTGGTGTCAGATTTAGTCTGCTTCCCAGGGGTGGCATAATCCATGCTGCAGCCCCTGGTAGGCCTGTGAAGTACCTATGCCCTTGGTACCTAAGGTACCATATACTAGGGACTCATAAGGTGCCACAGTATCCAATCACTAGTGCACCTAGAGTGCACTCCAAATCGTTTAGAGAGAACAGAGAGGCTGGGGCCCTGATTAGCAGGGTCCCAGCCTGACTATAGCCAGAAACCAGTGTAAACATCAGAAAAAAAGTGGGGGCAACATAAGAGGCAGATCCTACTCTCCTACACCTCACAACTTTGGACTTCTCACACATCGTACATGCCAAACAATCTCGCACCAGCCTTTCAACTGTAAATCCATCCCAGGCCACCAGTATGAGGAGCGAAGTCTCTCCTTGGTCGTGGACATCCCAAGATGAGAAATGTGAGCCAATTCAATCAATTTACCACAGAGTTTTAGCTGAGGTACCAAAGGTAAAAGGTCACCACACACAACCCACTCATCTTTCACACCCGAAAATTTCCTAGCTTCCTAGCTTCTTCAGAAGCTTGTCTCCTTGAATGCCACCCTTTATTGACAAAAAGCAAAACCTCAGACAGTACTGGATCAGAATATAATTCCTCCCACCACTGATCCTCCGTTACAATCTCCTCATCCACAAAGCACACATGTGCATCAACATCGAAAGAATCAAATGCATCACGTGCCTCATTCACCTTCTCCACCAATCTAGACAACGTGTCAGCCACCCCATTTTCTACACCTGGTATATACTTTATCTCGAAATTATATTCTTGTAAGGCAATCACCCATTTAGGTATCCCACCTGAAACCAGATCTATGCCCTTCTTGGTGAAATATTCGCAAAGGGGCTTTGGTCTGATTTGGCAATAAACTTCGTTCCCCACAAATATTTCTTAAGTTTTCTAATGGCCCAGAACACAGCCAGGGCTTCACGCTCAATAACTGAATATCGAGACTCGGCATCCTTCAAACCTCGAGAAACGAACATAATTGTTTTCATGCCCTCATCACCTTCTTGTTGAAGCACAGCACCTAAGCCTTTAAGGCTTGCATCTGTAGTGATGATAGAAACCTTGGAGGGATCGAAACTCCTAAGCCTTGAAGCGCAATTGAGCTTTTCTTTCAAGATTGTAAACTCTTTCTCACAAGCATCATTCCAGATAAACTCAACCCCTTTTTTGAGAAGCATCCTCATGTTGACGCTTAGTTCCGCAAAGTTCTCCACAAACTTATTGTAATAATCAATCATGCCAAAAAATGTCATCAACTCTTCTCTGTAGGTAGGGGCACACATGCGCAAGATGGTATTTACCAAATCAGCCTTTGGCATGACAACATCCCCAGAGATGGTGTGACCCAAGTAGCTGATGGTGGTAGTGGCAAATTGACACTTCTCTGCTTTAATGGTTAGATTTGCATTGTCAAGCCTTTCTAGTACCCCACCAAGACGACACCCATGTTCTTCTTCATCTTTACCAAACACAAGGATGTCATCTTGGTATACACAGACCCCTTCACAGCCCTTAAGAATCTTCTCCATGGCACGCTGAAAAACGGATGCCGCTGACACGAAGCCAAACGGCATCCTCACAAACCTGAATGTGCCAAACAGTGCAATGAACGCCTTGTAATCTCTCGAAGAATCCTTCAATTCTACCTGGTGGTAAGCCGAAGCCAGGTCAATGGTGCTGAAAACGTTTAGCCCCACCAAGCAGCACCAATAACTCTGAAATATTGGGTAGGGGATACCGATCCACTATAACATTCTTATTAAGCTGCCTCAAGTCTACACAAAGACGAAGACTTCCATTGGACTTACGAGCAGCCACAACAGGGGCCAACCATTTGGTACCTTCCACCTCTTCAATTATTCCCCCTTTCTTAAGTTTCTCTATTTCTTTGCATTTTATCCCTAATGGCCAAAGGTACACTTCTCACTTTACAGCATGAAGGTTGAGCCCCAGTATACACAAACGTATTTCATGCTGAAATCCCTTAAGACACCCAAGCTCTTCTCTAAAAACATTGGGAAACTCTCTTTGGCGCTCAACGTCACTACTGAGGAGTGAGTCCCCTTGAATCATGTTCACTTTGTCCTTCAATAGGATGGGAGTATTGCTACTTGGGTCAAGCATAACACCCAAATCGCCTTGGTGAAACCAACTTATTATACTGTCTCCTTTTTCAGAGACATATATCTTCCCAGAGGCATAACGCTGTTTGTACTCCATTAAAAAACCTACAAAATACCCTCGCAAAGGTATTGGTTCCCCACCATAAGCAAAAGGGTTTATATCAGGTTTGTGTAAGGAAATTTTGTTTGCAAACTTATCTTGAAAAATACCTTTGAAATAATCGTAATGTTAGCACCTGAATCGAACAGAACCCTAGTGGACTATCCTTCCACTAAGATGGTATCAACAGGACATGTTTTACTCTTCACCACAGCATTATCAACTGGAACAACAATCTGCCCACAAACAAAATCTTCTTCAACATCCTCCGTTTCGACACATTTCACATTAGAAGTTGATCTTGCCTTACACAAAATGGCAAGATGTCCCTTTTAGGTCGAGCCTGAGCCAGCGCGCATGCGCTGCTCTGGGAGGCTTCTTGTAAGCACTCTAAACTAACTCTGTGTGGGTCTGACTCCCCCACGCATTGGGTTGGTTGTTGCCTGCGTCTTTTGGAATCAAAGCCTGTAAATGGCTAAAGGTGGGTGCATGTCCCACTTCTTTTGAAAAGGTTCACTCCCACAGCGTTTTGCTTGCGGGAGCGAGCAGGGGCGCGCGGCAGCTGCAGTGCCTCCTTGGGTGGCAGCTGCATTCTTCGTGGGTCAGGTTACTCTTTCCCGCCGTGCTTTCGCTTGTTATCGCTCTGCTTCAGTAGTAGCCCAGACGATTTCAAACGCTGTGCATGGAGCCCGTTTGAGTGAAACAGGCGGCACTGTTGCTTTAAAAAGCAACCCTGCGGGCTCTCTCGTCCCCCCCTCCGCCCCCCTCACCCCCTCCTCTCCCATCTACACATGGAGTTCATAGAAAGTCCTTTCGACAGCGCAGGAAATGCCTCTCTCCCTCCGTCCGCTGCCTGTGCCTTCTTTCCAGATGGGGAGTGCGGCTCGCTCCGCTGTAACTGCAGTTCCCGCTCTCCCTCTCCCGAGGAAACTTTATAGGCGCTTGAAGCCGCTCTGCTAGACCTGTTTGGGCACTCGGGGCAAAGCAGAGCAGTCCGATCTGAAGAGCAGAAAGACACCGAAGCGACGCTGCGGGTTCCTTTCTTTTCCTTTCAGCCAGTGGAACTTCGGGCATCTCTTTTCCATTCAGATAAACAGACTTCGTGTTCCCTGTCTGTGGAGATGTGTGAGGTATTCTGACTAACTCCCTCAGTGAGAATTTGTTGAGGGAATTAAGGCCACGTATCAAAAAATGCGTCCTGGCTTTCAGAAACTTTCAAGCTTGTGTGGCTTTACAGACCCAGTGTGAAGTGGCAAACTAAATGATTCTGGAGGGTGTGAATATGTAGTTTCCTCGCCTGCTGCTAGAAAGACCCTCAGTGTGGTACTAAGTAGACGTCACTGTAGCACCTAGAGGGCAACCTCTTTCAGGGCTGCCAGATTTGCAGTTCACGTTTGTGTGACACTTCTGCCTTTGAAATGTGATTGTGTGAAATATTCCTGTCCTATGTGTGACATGCTGAGTGACAGTTAATCGCTGGCATTAATACTGCCTCGCATTGTTCTTGGATACCTCCCACAAGTATGGGAATACAAGACCACACTCCAACCTCCATAAACCCATAAACGCTCCTCTTCAATATGGTTCCCCTCCAGCACCGCTCCATTGGGTTCAGTGCAGGGCCTTTGCTTCCGGCCTACTCCAACATGGACAACCTAGAGGCCTCTCTTTAAACACAGTACAGACTGGCATCCAGTATCTTGCTTCCCCTCATAAACACTCCACCCAACCAGGGCCGGCCATTAGCACGTGCATACCAAAGTTGAGTTTGCCCAGGGCGCTCACTGCCCACAGGTCAGGCCTTCAGCCAGCCTTATTTAGACCCAGCACTTCTCAAACCTATTACAGGCAGAGTTCCAACACCACCACAGAACTGCCAATTAATTGACCCCGGGCCAAACATGAAAGGTTCAGCCAGACCTGGCATTTTTCTAACCCGGTTAGCCAACTGTAATTAAATACCTGTGTGTGTGTATATATACATACAACGAGAAATCCAAAATTGCAAGCTGAAAATTGCGAAATGATGTTGGGATAAAAGCCAGGGCTGGCTGAATGTCTCGCATTACAAGGGTCGCTTGGCTTCAGTGCCCCTGTGACACGCCCCTTTTTCCAGCTCCCCAAACTAACCTTTTCAATCCTCCAACATTGTACTGGTCAAACTTGCCACTAAACTGCACAGCACTCGTATAAGGCCTAATCCGGAAAACGGTAGCCATAAAGGTAATAAAAAATTAACAGTAAAATAAGAGTGTAGTCTGCTGACACTATAAGAAGGGATTTAAAGGCTGACCTTTACAAGGCTCAAAACCTATTTTGAATAGTTGTATTTTCCCCTTGAAATAATATTTGCTATGAATTTTAAGACAAAATTATAAATGTTTTCAGGTTTCTCAACATAACAGCAGAAGGACCGTTCAGTCTGAGTAAGGACGCCAAGCGGCTCTTTAGCCGACTGGACTTGCATCCTCTGAGTTAGGGGCACATACTTATGATTAAAATGAAACTTCAAATACCATGATGCAGAGAGGCGTTGAATAACAAGCATTTGCAATGTAATAGGTCTCACATTTGACAATGCCTTTTATTTATGTTTTAAAAACGAAAACAAAAATAAAAGGCATTGTTATTTGCAATGTCAATAGCTGAAACTCGCGTAAATGCGCGACCTATTGCATTGCAAATGCTTGTTTTACATTTTGAACATACTACTTTTAATGCAGGGCAATTCTTGTCATTCGCCAAATGCCCAGGCTTGTCACACCTGTAACACCTGCGCATAGTGAGTTTGTTCTTCACTCCACTTCCTTCTATTTTAACACTAGGTTTCTTACTAACCTCTTTCACCACTTTAACCGTCAACTGTTTATCTTTCTTGATAGTATCTACGCATTTCAAAGAGTGTTCAACCCTTTTAGCAACCTGTATCACCTCATCCAGAGAGGGTTCATCTCTCATCCATAATTCCTCCCTGATTCTCTCCATATTACATCCCACCATGAATTGATCTCTAATTCTCTCATCCAGCAGATTGGCAAATTTGCAAGAAGAAGCTAGGTTCCTTAGCTGAGTAATGTAACCCTCAACCGATTCTCCATCATTCTGCATCCTCCTCGCAAAATGATATCTTTCCAATATCGTGCTGACCTTGGGAAGAAAATGTTTATCTAATTTTTTTATGCAAACGTCATACTCATTCAGGTCTTCAGCTTCAGGACCACTCCACTCAGGAAGATGGCCAAAAACTTCCTGACACTCTGAGCCCAAACAGTGTAGTAAAAGTGAAGATCTGCGTTCCGCACTCAATGATGCCCCACATACTTTCACATAACGTTCAAATACCTTCTTCCACTTTTGCCATTTGCCATTTACGAAGATAGTCAAACGGGTTGCCGAAAATGCCGCGCTTAGCACTGTAGAGGTACCGCGATCCCCACAGGAGCAGTACAGTACAATGGTGGTACGAGGTCCCGCGATCCCCACAGGAGTGGCACAGCACAGCACCTAATGAGTTTCAAGTGACACACGGCTTGCCGAGAATGCCGCGATCCGCACTGAAGAGGTGCTGCGATCCCCACAGGAGCGTTACACAGCACAAGTGGCAGCACGATGACAATTGGAGTGACACACGGCACAGGCAGCCCCGGAGGAGGTCCGGCAGGGCAAAGGGGCCCAACAATGTTAAAGTAAGTGCGTACTCACGACCTTGTGGGATCTGTAGCTTGTTGAGATCTTCTTTCCACGACATTTTGAGCTGCTGACTACGCCAGTGTAAGATCATGGGATCGGTAGAAAGGATCTAGTCGAGGCAGGTTGTAGGAGAAACTCATGTTTATTTCTCCGTAAGAAGATCCCATCCATGTCCCAGCAGCTGGGTCCACCAACAGTCTCCAAGTCATGTAAGCGCAGTCCTGGGCACACGCGGTGAGGGCATTCTGTAATATAACATTCAGTATTGATGCGTTATATAAATGCAGTGGTCGACATCAGTATTGGTTCAAAAAGTTTCTTTATATTTCAACAACGACTATGTTGAATACAATAAACCAGCCGACACGTGTTTCGTCACTGGGAGAGGTCCCAATACTTATGTCGACCACTGCATTTATATAACGCATCAATACTGAATGTTATATTACGAATACCCTCACCGCGTGTGCCCAGGACTGCGCTTACTTTACATTGTGGATCCTGCGATTCACACATTCCCCAGGGGTTATTGGGTTACTCCCCTGACCTGGTAGCACCGCACCAATACCAATACAGGTCTATAGTTAGTACACGCAATAGCCTGAGCGCCACTTTCCTGACTTAACTAAAAACCCCCAGCCTAACCTCCAGTCTCCAAGTCATATTCAAAAGCTAACATTCCAACCCACCTGTAACCAAGATACCAGTCAGGAGACTACATTCTCTGGTAACCATGGCACCGCAGCACTGCGAGGTACAGATGCCACAAGTAGCTTGCCCAGCAATGTTAAATGCGTGCATACCACAAAACAAAAGTCAAAAATGTTCTCAATTACAATGCCAATAGCTTTAACTTTCATCAATGCGAGACTAATTGCATTGCAAATGCTTGTTTTGACCTGGCTTCCGCAGGACACACACAATAAAGGAGTGATGCGGTGCACGCAAGGACAATGAGCTTGATCTGCCCCGGATAGTCTCATCTTTGTGCATGCATGCATATTACAGAGCAGCGTTTCGGAGGAGTAGGAACATGCCTCTCCCTGTGACATGTGAAAGTATGATTTAGTTTTTCTTTTAGATGGCTTAACAATCAGAATACGCTTGAATGCTGTAAGAAGCAGAGAGGCTGTTTTGATTATTTACAAAAGTTGAATACATACTGAACAGTTTAGCAGAAAGGAAGTGATGGTATGTAGCCAGTGCACATAGTTCCCCCTGGAGTACTCAGTGAGAAAATACGAGTTGGTCTTGTTTTTGTGGTCATATGCAAACCCTCCCTAAAAAATGCTACTGCAGCTCTCGTGAACAAAAGTTGTGGAGGCAAACTGGGTGGTTTTTATGACACATGGGTTTACATTAACACCTAAAATGGATACAGTTCACATTAATTTAGTCAAGACTGCTTGAGCCAATATCAAGTTTTCGTTGAACCCACTGGTTTGTTTTGTTGTAACCGTTTTTTCTACCTTTCTACCTCTCACCTGCTCTATTCACCGTCTTCCCCAATCCCTTCCCCACCTTCATTTATTCTTCTTTTCCTCATTCCTCATTTTCCCGGGACCCATTCTTGCCCGACCATGGGGCTATCCGGGGTGAAATGATAAATGCTGGAAACGCACACCAACAGTTCAGAGAGAGCGTGGTGCCAGAGGGCTTCTGTTCCTGTGCTGGGGGAGGGCAGCAGCTTTCCCAGCTCAGGGAGAAGAGCGCGAGGGGGACAACCAGTGCACACAGGAGCAGCGTTTGGCCACCTACTAGGGCTGGAGAGGAGTGAGCAGGGAGTGCAACAGTGGGGCAGTGGTGGGAGGGCAAGAGCAGGGGATGGATACTATAACAAGGAGCAGGAAGAGGGCATGAGCGTGGTGGAGGGGTGGAGTGACCTGCCAGCAAAACAGTGGAAAGGAAGTACCTGGTCAGGAGAAAAGGGTTGGCACCCTTGGGAAAACAGCATTTGACGTTTGATCTCTGTCTTTGAGTGCGCAGCAAATGTGACCAGATAACAAGATTTACAGCCCTGTTTAAAGCTGAGCTCGGTAAACCACAAGCTTTGTCTCAAGTGCTTCAGATTAAAGAGAAAAGGAGTTCCTGAACAGATGTTAAATTAGTTACCAGTGTATTTATATAGTACTTAGTCCCTACTCTCTGGGAGTGGTGAACACATGCAAGAGGCATGACAAATGCATGCCATGGACACATGAGGAGAAAGAATAGGAGAGCGACAATTGAGCCATCAAATGGGAAACCTGTGGGCAGGCTGAAGCCCATAAAGTAGATACAACATGTCTTTTTTTTTTAATTTAACTTTCTTGATTGATTATCAATAGTTATAACTCCCCTCCCCACAAAGCCCCACAAAGCGACTTTGCACAGTGTCCCAGTACATGTTACATACAATATAAGATGCTACGTTCATGTCCATTCGGTATGCATTTTACAATGTCAATTAACCTTTCTGTCACCTTCACTCCTTTCTATTAGTGATATCTAACCTGACCATCGGCAGTGCGGGCTCTGTAGGCTGTCATGTCCCAGCACCCGCAGACGTCTATGTGGGGGGCATGCCAGGGCCCGGTGTGGTCGTCCCGTCTGTGTCAGCCTGCCTAAGATAAGTCATGAAAGGTTCCCAGATACCTTTAGGTCATGTAGCTTGGGGCATCATGTCCCAATATGCTGTCAGCAGCTCCTGCCAGTGTGAAATGTCTGCAATCCAGGCCTGCGTTGTTGGAACAGACCGTCTCCCCCAGTGCATCGCCACCCTACATTTAGCCAGCAGCAGCAGCATCTCAGTGATACACCGACATCCCACTGGGACCTCCCCCACGAAGCCCAGCAGGCAAACAATAGGGTCTGGCAAAAGTACAGTTCCGGTGATATTACTCACCGCATCGCACACCGTCACCCAGAAGGTCGCTACCCTGGGCAGGACCATGCTAGTGGCAGCACAAGCATTGAGAGTCTGTTGTTAGTCCTATTCTGTGAAGTTGAGTTGGTGTACAATATGTTCTGTGTAGTTAATTAAAGTGCTTCAGTTGCAGTCTGTCATTGGGAGACAGTTTCTCAATTTGGGCACAGGAATACTGCCATTGTGCCTCCGAAATTTCAGAGTGGAGGTCCCTTTCCCAGGCCATCCGGGCCCTCGAGGTGTTAATCACAGATGCTGCCTGTGTCAATATGTACAGCCGGGTTATAAGTTTGCTCGGTGAAGCAGTTGTGTGTATGTATTCTAACACTGCATACACGGGAGGAGGAGCGGGGAGTGAGTCGTGAATAGCGCTGCAGTGTGCTCTGATTTGATAGTAGAATAGTGTGTCCGAAAATGTCGACGGCTCCATGCCCATGCCGGCAAAGCTGGGTGCAAACTCACCTCTGGGTATAAGTCTGCAAATTGTTTGATTCCACGCGTCTGGACGCTCCTTTGTCCTGCAGGGGCGGGAGTAAAGGGTTGTCTATCAAGTAAGCAGTAGGCACGCACAGTACCGGCAGGCCAGCTCGCCATGCGATACCCTTCTCACGCCCAGCGCACACACTCCACAGTGCTGATTTTGTCTTTGGGGGCTTTATAACGTTGGAACACCACTGCTGTCCGTGGCAACGGCAGTGTTTTATCATGTTCTGTCACTAAGTGTGGCTGGAACGGGTAGGGTGGAGCCGGTAATGCAAAATTGCGCTTGAGCGCATAGTGCGTGAGTAGCTGCATGTCCGGTGCACCTAGACCACCACGCCTGGGCAGCAGTGTCAACCTTTCGTAAGATACTTTTGGCTGCTTGCCAGCCCATGGAGCGTAACCAGGTTGGACCGCAATTGCTTAAAAAACTGAGCTGTAAGGGGATTGGTATGTTTACAAAGAAGTACAAGAACTTCGGCAGTATGACCATTCTAGTGATGGCTATGCAGCCCGACAGCCACAGTGGAAGCTTGATCCACAGTTGAATTCGGGTTTCCAACCAGTCCATAGCGCAGCCGTAGTTCGCTTCCCATAATTCCTCTGGGTCCCTACTTAGCCATATGCCCAAATATATTGACTGGTTCCATTTCCCATTTCAGGGGATGTTCAGTTGCATAGGGTTTTGTGGCGCTGCCTGTCAATGGAAAGAGGATCGACTTGGACCAGTTGATCTGGATGCCCGAGCATCTGCTGCAGCAGATCACCTCGCGTATTAGTGGTTCCAAGTCTGCTTTTGGATCGCGCATGTATAAGGCCACATCGTCGGCGCACATGTACACAACGAGGCCACGGGTGGTGAAGCCGATGCCCTGATCGGCTCTGGATGTTGCCTCAGTCTGGCCGCCAGCGTCTCCATGGCTATAGCAACAGGGAGCAGGGATAAAGGGCATCCCTGTCTGGTGCCACAAGTAATGTTTATCGGGTTCAGAGACACCACCGTATAGCCTAATTCGCTGTTGTGGAGGGTATATAAAAGTCGAATTTTCCTGATAAAATTGTAGCTTAGCCCCAACCGGCCAAGCAGCGGAAGAGGAAGGGCCACTCAAGAGTGCCAAACGCTTTGGTTGTGTCCAGTAAGGCAGTCACTGCCGGTATATCTGAGTGTAGGTGATGCATAGTCGCAAATATAGTACGGAGATTGTGCGATGTGGCAAGGCCGGTGATGAAGCCCAACTGATCCGGGTGGACAATCAATGGCAAAAGGGGCAACAGGCGGTAGGTACGCCAAAGCACTTTCGCATAAATCTTATTGTCTATATATTTATTAAGGATAGGGGCAGTATGAGTCACATAGTTCAGCAGGTTTGTCTGGCTTTAGGATGGTCACTATCGCCATGCTCTCTCAACGAGGGTGGAATTTGGTCTCTACTGTCAGCTAATATGGTGGAGTCGGGGTTTCTGAAATTAGCCCATTCTAGATCTCGCGATTTCCTCTTCCAGCCTGCACAGAGTGCCTCGCAGCACCATAGCACTCCGGATTGCTGTGCGATGCAGACGCCGCGTATCACCACCTTGAACGCCTCCCACAACATGGAGGGTGACTCAACCGACCCAGTGTTCCACGCGAAATAGTTCTGTGATTGGCTAAGCGGATATCCTCTCTGAAGCTGATGCGTCCGGCAATGCGTTCGGGGGAGCCGCCATGCAAAAAGGCACGCGGGACTTGGAGTGTTAGCAGCATCTATGGATGATCAGAGAGCGTGTGGGGAGGTGTGTTATTGCTGTAGTCCCTGCAAGTACATCTCTAGAAATGAGCCAGTAGTCAATGCGCCGACCACGCAGCAATGTGTAAGAGGAGAAGCATGTTCCTTCCCGCGCAGCTGGGTGAGTGTGTAACCACGCATCAGCGAGTAGGTTATCCGATATTAATGCGCTGAGAGCTCCAGCTGCCCATGGGTTTAATCGCCGCACCCAGAACGGTCCAGTGTCCCCTCCAATGCTACGCTAAAGTCCCCCCCACAGCACCGCCTGCGGTGCCATAGCTTTGCCATCTGTCTCAATACGCTCAGAAAGAATTCTGGGTTGTCTATATTTGGCCCTTATACTGCTATCAATGTACACTGGTTGTTTATATAATGTGCCGGCCACAATTGTATATTTGCCTTCTTGGTCAATATGAGAGTGTGTGGTGTGCCATTTTACCCTCTTTCCTGATCAGCAGCGAAACTCCCCAGCTATAGTTTGAGTACACTGAGGAGTGTGTCTCGAACTCACCTGCGAGCCCGCAGTCTAGTAAGTGTGCCAGCAGTCAGATGCGCCTCCTGTAGAAGGCATATATCGACTTTATGCCGTGGCAGATATGCGTGCAACAGTCGGGACTTACGGTAATCATTTAAGCCTCTAATATTCCAGGTCAGACAATTGACACTAGCCATCACAGCAAGGCACAAATATGCTTGTATAATGTTAGTCTGATCTTATGTCCAGGAGCCTTTGACAACAGTGTCTTGTATGCATCTAATAAATGTACAGTAGGAATGGACATTTTTGGGGTAAATCTCACAATCTGTGTGTTGTCCAGTATAGTCGACCTTGAGTGACCCTCATCCCTCCCCAACATCTTGCAACATTAGAAACTGCATTGTGGACAAACTCCCACCCACCCACTCCAACCCTCAATCAGGTTGAGATAACATTCCCTACCGCTTACCCAAACCCAAGCACCAGATCATTGCAATGAAATTTGGAATTATCCCATGGGTCCATGGGTTCTCCGGCGGAAACACTGGGGTTTATTATATGAAATACCTAACCTAAGGGAACTAGTAACAGTGAGACCTAAGGTTACATTCCGCAGAGGAAAAACATTGCGACAGTTACTATGCCCAAGTTACTCCCAGGCCTACCTCTCCGATAACATGGCTACCTACCGCTCCCAAAGGCTTTTTCACGTGTTTGAATTGTAATATGTGTTCCTATGGGATTAACAAAATTAGGAGTTTTTGTTATAATACACCAAGGAATATGAAATAAGATATTTTATAAATTGCAAAACCAATTATGTCGTAGTATGTAATTGGTTGCGAACTGCAACAAGATCTACATAGGTAGCACAATACGATCACTTAAATCTCAGTATACAGGAGCACGTACGTGCGTTAGAAATCATGATTTAAAATATCCAATGACGCACCACATGAGGGAACACGCATGGAGAAAATGGTAAAATATGGTTTCACGGAATTGATTTTGTGCCGGTACACCCTCGGGAGGTAATAGAGAACTTACTCTGCACAAAGGGAGGCCATGTGGATATGCCGTCTGAGATGTGTAGTAAATGGGGCACAACACTGATGATGAATTCCATTATCACTTATGATTGACATCTGGTTTCATATATCTTTAAGTGATCTTATCTCTTTTTTTCATTACTAATGTCATCATATTTGCAAATCATAGTATGTATAAGAGATTGGTATTACATCATGGCCGTGTTTTAAAAACATATGAGCGATTGGCTATTCCTTTCAATTAGGTGCCATTCTATCAGGGCCCTAATATGTGTTATGGCTACATCTTTTCTTTCTTTTTGTTTTCCCTCTGGAAGTCAATATCTCACATTGATTTAATGATGAATACAGGGTGAATATTTACCTGAACACTGTGAAAGTGATCTTAGATCATTCTATTCCCTACAGTTGCTGGAATGTGGTATTCTTTGGTTTTGAATATTCCCTGTTTCAATACTCATTTTGTAAAAAAAATTAGTTATATCATTTTGTAAGTAATATATTTTGTACTAAGCCATTGACCAGTCCGACTGGTTTCTGTGGATTTGGCCCTTGATTTTTGGAATGATCCCTTCTTGAGCTAATTGTATTCTGGCCTTTTGATAGGCCCCACATATTTATGCGCACATATTGTCAGCATCTCGTGGTTTTATGATTGCCATCTGTTACCCTTTACAAATCGATATTAGACAAACCTCTTTTCTTTCTACATTTTGTTCTATATTTGTTTGTTGATGTCCGTTATTTTTGCATTAAGCTAAATTGGGATAGTGTTCAAAAATTATTTTTTTATCTTCTTTTAACAAAATCCCCCCAACCTTCCTTTTCTTCTTTTTCTTTCTTTTCTTATATTTATAATCGTACTCCTTTACTCTGTATGTAGCGTATTATTATTATATACATCAACTTGACCATTCTTGATAGCATTGCAACATGCCGATATTTTCGAAACATATTGCGACTCTTATACGTCGCACACGCACAATGATGATGCGTAATCAGGTATTTAGAACACCGATTCCCGCCCCCTGGGCTTCGAACCACGGGCGGGAACTGGAACGTCGGATAATGACTCAAGCCTAATGGCCTAAGAATAAGGTAATGCGCTAGGGACTAAACTCTCTGCCTATGTTGGCAGTTAGCAGCTCCTTGTGGTCTGGTTTATGCGCTGCTTAGTTGGCAGTTAGCAGGTCTTTGCGGTCTGGTTTGCGCGCTGCTTAGTTGGAGAACGGTTTATCCAATTTTAGTCTTTCTAGGAAGCGCTGGGGTTATCCTTTAGAAACACTCTTCTGTGAGATCATTTGGCTTTTGCTTTCTAAATTGATAAGGGTGATATTTTAAGAAGCGCTGGTGTTATTCCTTTAGAAACACCTTTTTAAGTCCATGTGCTTTCGCTATATTGTGAAGGGTGATATTCATGAACCGTACCGCCTTTCCGTCTCCGTTGGGGCATTGTTTAAACATAGATCGCGTTTACTTACGTGTATCGTATTTGATGATAGCAACCGTGATTTGTTACGCGTGTATGTTGGAGGGATTTCCATTGACCTTTGTGTTAAAAGGTTACCCCTCCAGAGACTAGTTCTTAACAAATAATTAAGTATATTCCTTGAGTCAGCTACCTTATACAAGGGTAAATATTGGGTCACAAAGAGATGCATCAGTTTGGTCAGGTATAAGAGAGAAACATTTTTTGACATTTGCAACGGAGTATGCGTGGCAATAAATATGGCTTTGATTTTTATAGGTTCATTGGTACTGTGTCCAAAACATACCGTCACTGAGGAACCATTTGAATGATTATCATGTCATAACAAGCAATTTATCATCTCGAAGAAAATATACTTGACGCACACTTATTGCGGTGAATATATGAGCATAATACGCCATCTCCAATCAATATAGCAACTTTGAGATCTTAATCAGGTATGCTCAGTACCATAATATCTATTAGAATTAAGTATAATGTTTTTTCTGAAATATTTTGGGAATTATTCATTTTAATTTGGTCCTCTTATATTGCCTTCTTGTGATACAGAGTTATGAGTACCATCTCTAAAGGAACCTCTTGATCTAATAAATATTGCCTGACGTATTTACCAATTAATATTTTGACATACAACAACACTTTTGGTATGTTCATCTTTATTTCTGCTTTCTCTAAGTGCTCTTTTTTATTTTTTTTAAATTCGATTGATTTTGGATAGTCATGTGGATGTGGGTATCTTATGGCCCTTAACAAATGTTTAGAAAGAACATCTTCTGAATATGGTTTTAATTAAGAAATATAAATGGCAGTGTACTTTTGTACATCACCGTGGGGAGACGTTTTATGACAAGATTTTTGTCGTTAACATGTGAATATCATGTGATTGGATTACACTGGGTAGAATCATATGTCTGCCAGTGATGATACTTCCCATTCTTATGGGATTATGTTTTGGGTATGGTCATATACATTTTTTTGTTATATGTTTCATATTATGTAGGATATGCTTGAGGAAGCTTAAGTTTTTTTACATAATTGGTTTCGTTGTCTATATGTGTTTTGTCATATGTTGTAGATATTGTCTGTATCATTGTTTGTAAATATGGTATGTTGATATGCATATATGTGTTTTTTAAATTACAGCCCTGAAGAAGTTCTGTTTTCAGAACGAAACGCGTTGGCTGTGGCCTCTTAAAGAAACCAATAAAGAAATGTGATTATGCCTTACTGAATGGATTGGACATTATTTGAAATGATCTAAATGGATCATATTTTGGACATTTGGTGCAACTTTGATCTCATAAAAGTTTTATTTACCTTGGTGTCAAGGGTGGTGCTCTTGGACAGAGGGCATTGTTAAAGTTAGCACATAGATTCTGGTGACGGTACATATAAGTCTGGTGACTTCCAGTGGGTGGTGCCTTCTGTAGACAATTGGTCCACTGTCCAAATGTTGTATTGATAATGTGCCGGCCACAATTGTATATTTGCCTTCTTGGCTGCAATATGAGAGTGTGTGGTGTGCCATTTTACCCCTTTCCTGATCAGCAGCGAAACTCCCCAGCTATAGTTTGAGTACACTGAGGAGTGTGTCTCGACCCACCTGCGAGCCCGCAGTCTAGTAAGTGTGCCAGGAGTCAGATGCGTCTCCTGTAGAAGGCATATATCGACTTTATGCCGTGGCAGATATGCGTGCAACAAGTCGGGACTTTACGTGTAATCATTTAAGCCTCTAATATTCCAGGTCAGACAATTGACACTAGCCATCACAGCAAGGCACAAATATGCTTGTTAATGTTAGTCTGATCTTATGTCCAGGAGCCTTTGACATCAGTGTCCTTGTATGCATCTAATAAATGTACAGTAGGAATGGACATTTTTGGGGTAAATCTCACAATCTGTGTGTTGTCCAGTATAGTCGACCTTGAGTGACCCCCTCATCCCTCCCCAACATCTTGCAACATTAGAAACTGCATTGTGGACAAACTCCCCACCCACCCACTCCAACCCCTCAATCAGGTTGAGATAACATTCCCTACCGCTTACCCAAACCCAAGCACCAGATCATTGCAATGAAATTTGGAATTATCCCATGGGTCCATGGGTTCTCCGGCGGACAACCCTGTCACAAGGACCAGGGTGGCCGAGCTGAAGGATAAAGGAATAAGAAGTCATGTGCTTGCTTGCAATCTGTTAGTACTGTCCATTTCTTGTCGTTAATTGTATCACAAGTGTAGCTGCTTCAACACCTTAGTCTCTTTCCCCGCAGTCTAAGGGCAATCCTTTGGGGTGTAGTGTCTGATGCAATCAGTCGTTATCGCTAGTGCGACCATCCTCAGATGAGTGGGGGGATTTAGATGAGGCACGTCCTTTTTGCTGATTTGCTTGGCTAGTTTAAACACAGCCACTGGGTCTGTAAAAGATTTTTGTTTTGCCTTCGTGCGAGATTCTGAGCTTGGCTGGATACAGAAGAGCGCACTTCACTCCGGAAGTTGCTGGAGCGCCGTTTGGCTGGCAGGAACTCCCGCCTTGCAGCTTGCAACTCCAAAGTGAAATCTGTGTAATAAAGAAAGGACATTTCCCTGGTGGCGCACTTCTCCTCGCTCCCTTTTTTTTTTTTTTTTAGTCCTCATCTCACCAAAGCGTCTGCAGACTGTAGCAAGAATAATCCACCATCCAACCTGGGCACCCCGGTCTTCTGCTGCTGCATAGGCTTCAGGCCTGTCCAGGCCAGCTTCTTTGTATAAAGCTTGGTGTAATCATTGGACCGGGGGGCGATTATCTAGTCTCATTTCATTGCCCCACGATAGTAACAATGCCCAAATATTAGGGTTACTGTCTTGATCCCAACGTGCCATATCAAGTGCAGCATCTCAACCAGTTTTCATACAAAGGGGGTCTGGGATCTTTCCAAAGTTTACATATCTCCCTCCGAGCTATTAAAATCAAGAGAAGTAGCAAACCTTTTGTATTGCAGACAGGATGTTCATCAGGTCGTTATCCCAGCCAAATATAACTAATGGAAGATTCAAATTCAGCCTAACTTTAAAAATTGCTCAGTAGAGTATACCCTACATTCTTCCAAAAACCACTCAAAATAGGACATTCAAAAATATGCGTATATCATCCGCGCCGGTGTAATCACATCTTGGGCACTTCGAGGGAGAGAGAGAGAGCAAATTTTGCTATTTTCATGGGAGTATAATAGAGTCTGTTAATAACATAGAAATGGTTCTTTTAAGGGATGCTGGCTTAACATACTCTATATAGTATCTGTAAGGAAGGACTATACAGATCTGGCCGCAGTGTCATTCAGGGCTGACTTATTCCAAACATGATAAGGTGGAGGGAGATCTGCAACATCAGAGTCTACTAGGATCCTATACCAGTACCCGACCTCCTTCTTAATGGGTTTTGGGTTTTGAAGCATCGAAATTCGATATCCCAATTTCCCACTATATTTTCTTTTTCAGCTGTATACCAAGAGGACAGTTGTAGATATTTAAATTCTTTGAAAAGGAGCTTCCTATTTTTGATCTTAAAAACTCCCATGGGTATACTCCATCTGATGAAATAAGATCGGACCAGATCGCTATACCAGCATTTTTGATAGACAACGCAAGGCTATCTTCTAGCCATGTAGGTAGTCCAGGGGAATCCCATATGGGAGCAAAATCAGAATAATAACCAATCCCCAACTTCCTTCTAATCTCATACCAGACTTTAGAGCTGATTTACACTAACAATCCAATTGAGGTATTTCCAAGGGTAGAATCCCTCTTGAAGGAATTTGGCCGGTACTCCGGGTATATGGTTAATCCTTCTAAGACTGAGGTAATGTGTTGGAATGTCAACAATTGGGGTTGGGAGGATGAGTAAGGAATTTAGATACTCGGGATAACTATAGTTAAAGATCTTATGATATCCCTCAGATTAATCTGAAGAAGGTGTCTAAAGAAATTGACCATCTTTTAGCAAGATGGCAAAATCTGCCTTTGACTATTTATGGTCGAGTCAATCTTATAAAGATGGTCGTTTTGCCAAAATTAACATACTTGTTTAGTACTATTCCCCTTGGCCTTTCCTAGTAAAACTATAAGTAGAATACAAGGTAAAATAGGTAGTTTTATTTGGTCTAATAAGAATGCCAGGATATCCTGGAAAAAGCTAAGACGTAAGCTTCTGAAGGGAGGTCTAGCTCTCCCGGATCTGCTTTGGTATTCTTTTCGCTTTCCAGTTTAAAAATATACGCGCATTGCTTGTTACCACTCCTGAAAATAACTGGGGGAAGATCTTGGGCGAGATGGCCATGTTAGAAGGGGGAGGACTGGGTTTTCTATATAAGTTTGGGGCTCCAAGGTTCTTTAAAAAGGTCCGTCTAAAAGTCTTAAAAACAGCCTCTAAAGACTTCTCCTCGCTCCCTTGCGCGGCTGAGGATTATGTCTCGGTCTCGTTAGTTCAAGAGGCGGGCTATTAAAGGGCGGGCCGGGGCTCCAGGCGGTGGTCTCGGCCCAAGAGTTCGGTGTGCTCTTTCTACAATGAAGACAGCGGATAAATCACTACTGAACAGCTCACGCAGCAGGTCCTCAATGCAGTCTTCCATCTTAAAGATAGCCGTGGATTCCGAATTCGGTAATACGGAGATTGTTCTCACGAGAGCGTGATTCCAAGTCCTCATTTTTAGCCTTTAGTATCTCAAGTACTTTGTCCATTCTTAGCAGCTTCTGTTTTTGTCATCTGCCCATTGATCCTCGGTGTCCAATATTCTTGTTTCCATTTGTGTTATGTGCTCATCTTGTGTATCCACACATTGCTTAACCTGGTCATGCCGGGCCGTGGGGAGGTATAGCTTGTTGTCAATGGTTTTTAGGCTTGTCTTGACATCCATGAGAAGCGAGTGGATGTCTTCTGTCTGGGGTTGATGTGCCTGCTGTTTGTATGGTCTGCCCTCTCTGTCTTGGGGAGGCCTCACTCTGCCTTGTGTGATGCGGCGTCCGTCGAACATGAGATTGGGCTGCTTAGCATCAGGCTTGTGTGTGCAGGGCCAATTTCGGGTGCAGGATCAGACCATCAGCCCCCGCATTACACAGAGGTTACAAATCTTCATCAGCTTATTTATGTGCCCTCTGGCCGCCAGATTATGTCAGATTTCGTCCACTCGGCCGGCGGAGCCAACTCAAGGTGCGTGCCATCTTGCAGCCAGGCGAAGCCACACCTCAGATACAGCATGTTCCGAAGAGACAGCGCAAACGCTGTCTAGCCGAGACCTAAAACAAAAGTTTTTTATTGCTATGATCCCAGACATATGGTAGTGTGCTGACTTAAGCAGGACACAACCCCAGTGATGGCATCCAATCGTAGTGAGTCGCAATTCATGGCATTCCTAGTTATTAATGATGAGGTTAGTCAGATTGTGACTCACTATGATTGAGTATTCTGTGAACTGACCCATTTCTACAGCGGTCGATTGACAAAATTCTATTCCATTCACAATAAGTTGTTCCGCAATTTGCGTAACACTTTCTGCTTATAGAAATTTTGTGCATCAGGCCCGAAGAGTCTAAAAACTTCAAAACAGTCACAGGAACCTCAGAATAATTCAGGTAGTTGGCCATCTACAATAACTCCAAGTCATATAAGCTATTACACTCTACACTCCTAGATGTGCTCTTACACTTTTTCACTCTGCCTAATTGGGTCTGGATGTTGTCTGACTTACTGAGCCCCGGTACACCTCTCTAGGACAGCTGGTGCGCTATATAAATATTATTTCATTCATCTTTGGTTTGGGTTTAATAATTATTAAAAATGATAAATGAAAATGTTTCCAGTTACTCATTGATTGAAAGTATTGCCAAAATAACAATGTGTTTATACCTATATGGAGGCACTGATGTGATGAAATAATAGAAAGAATCGTGAATGTTCGAATATTGTATAGGCTCGGATAGTTCCAGAGTTGTCTACCACCCTGAGGTATTAGAATCTGGAAAGAGCCAGGCTTTCAAGCTACTTGTTCTAGATGAGAACCTCCTTCAGGCAACTCATTACAGATGTAATTACCCTGACTTTGTGAAGATGCTCATGAAGGGAGATGGAAGGATGAAGTACCTGTAGATGGCATCTCTATGGGGAGATGTAAGGGCACAAAAGTCTCCTGGTGCTCCTTATCTCATGCATTGAAGGAAAGTTTCAAATATCTGGGCCTGCTCCTCATCCTGTGCAGGGAAACTGTGATGGAGGACAGATATGGCTGTGGGAAGCTTTTAACTCCTGTGCAATGATAGAGCGACTTTTACAACAGAAATGTCTGTGGATGTTTTATCCCTTGCAGTAGCACAGTGAGACATTACAGCAGAAGTGTCTGTGGGTGTACTTTGTCCCCTGCAGTGATTTAATGAGACATGACAACAGAAATGTCCATGAAAGTTGTATACCCTGCAGTGGCACACTGAGGCATTAATAACAGTAATGCAGTGGGTGTCCTTTATCCCCTGCAGTGGTACAGTGAGTCATTACAATAGAAATCTCTGTGGGGGTCTTTATCCTCTGCAGTGGTACAGTGAGACAGAAGAACAGAAGTGCCTACGGATGCACTTTATCCAGTGCATTCACACAGTGATAGAACAGAAGTGCTTTGGAATATTCTTAAACCTGCCAGTGAAACAGGAAGATAGAAAAGAATTGCCCGTGGAAAGCTCTTTTTCCCTGACACTCACACAGCGAGGCCGAGTCTGTTTGATTTCCTATATCACGTGCAGAAATGCAGTGAGACACAACAATAGGACCACGGTGCAGGCTGAGCTGAAACGGTATTTTCAAATAAACTGAAGGCAGCAGGCAGCAGAGCTGTAGAATGGGATGCAATGAAAGTAGTAATACGGGGATATGTGTGCCCTTAGAGGTGGGGGTAAAGAGAGCAATTGAACAGGATCTAAATAGGCAGAAGCATGAATTGTCAAACTAGAAGCTGCACTTCCCATAGATGACGAGGGCCCCAGAGCTGGACTGTGCAACGTCAGAAGGTTGGGGAATTATGGGACAGACTGGACAAATATGATAGGAACAAGTATAGAAAGCAGTGGTACTTAGAGGGAGACAAAGCTGGCCGCCTGTTAGTGCACCTGATTAAAATGGAAACACAACCGAGGCCAGTATTTGAGATACATGACAGAAATGGTGCAGAGTTCACGGCGCACCTGGAAGAGGTATATGCAGAACCTCAGAACACCACGTGCACCTCGAATATAACTACCTATCTGGATGAAATAGAGATGAACAGATTAGATCCAGAAGCCCAGGAGGCCCTCGGCGCTCCGATGACCAAAGCTGAACTAATGGCTGCAATAACGAAAATGAGAATGGCAAAGTCACCGGGCACTGACAGACTTGCAGCTGAATTTTATAAACAATACCCTGGGTTGGTCACAGATAGGCTGATGGAGGTGAAAACGGATGCATGGGAGAGGAAAGAATTGCCGCGAACAATGCGGGAGGCACTAATAGTGGTAGTGCCCAAACCCGGAAGAACCCGATATCACTCAACCTCGTATAGATCTCTTCTATGCTAAATGTCGACTCTCAAGCTCATAAGCCATGTCTTAGAAAATAGATTATTTCCATATCTCCCCCAGCTCATACACAAAGACCAGTCAGGGTTTATACCCCGCAGGAACACCCTTAGTAATATCCACAGGCTTGTGCATGTCATGTAGTCCTTAGAACTGAGAAAAGAAGAAAGTGCTCTGGCCTTTTTTGACATTGAGCAAGCACTTCGACTCCGTGAGGTGGGAATATATTTGGCAAGTATTACATAAACTGGGTCTGGGCCCCTGATTTATGGAGTGGGTAAAACTACTTTATACAAACCCAACCGCCAATGTGCGCACGGGGAGATATGTGCCGGAAAGCATGAAACTCCAAAGAGGAACATGAAAAGGGTGCCCGCTGTCCCCGCTTATTTGCCATAGCACATGAGCCACTGGCATGCCATTTAAGACTAGTGTTAAAAGGATGGGGCATAACAATCGGTGAGTTGGAACACGTGGTCTCACTCTACGAGATGACGCCTAGTATATTTGAGCAGGCTCGACGATCTCTACGCCTGTGTTAATGAGAGACTAGAAAAGTTCGTGGAGGCTTCTGGACTCCGAATAAGAAAGTGTAAATCCCAGCTATACCTGGTAGGTGGATTAGGCGGACTCACATCATCACAGCTCCCACAGCTAGAGCTCCCTTGGATATCTGGGCATACATATCACAAGAGAGGAAGTTCTGATTCTATAAATTGAATATGGAATTGCAGGGGAGCATCCGGTTTTGCAATACACTGAAATTGTCCTAGATGGGTAAAGTAGCCCTGATCTAAATGGTGGTATTGCCAAGATGCCTCTAGACCATGCAGGGGTCTTTTATGAAATACCACGCAGAATATTCAGGAACTAGACAGCCTCGCTGATACAGTTACTCTGGAAAACAGGATGCGCTGCGGGGTGGGGCTAGGATGTAATGGAACGGCCGTGGGACAGAGGGGACTGGAGATACCAGACTTGAGTTATACTTACCTGTCATCGCAACTACAGCATGCACATACAATGGTTAGACACAGATCCTACTTGGGAGAGAACCTTCTTTTCAGGAACCTGCGGAGGCAACAAATGGGGGACCCTGCTCATGAAGGCAGGGAATACACAAATCACTCCCTCCACTAATACGGCTAATGGCAAGGATACGGGAAAGGGCAGTGCTAACCGTATTAAAAAAAACACCCTTTGCACCAGAATTAGACATTTGGATAATGCCACAATTTGCCCAAGTTCGCAGACAATGTCGGTTGAAAAATGGAAAGAAGGGGGCTGTTTAATGAAGTCGGATTTATTCCCTGAGGGCAGGTTTATAACATACCAGGACGCAACGGAAACATTTACGCTGGGTGAGGGGCAATTCCTACAGTATGCAAAACTGGCAGCCACGGCCCGACAAGCTATGGTCAACATTCCCGAGGCTCCAGAACACACACATACACTAGCCACATTGATTGCAATGGCAGGTGGGCAGAAATTTGTAACCCACCTATATAGATATCACTGAGGGCGGACAAACAAGGTAAACCACTTAGGGTGGAGGAGAGGTGGCAGACGGCTAGCGAGGAGCCACTGCCCCCGAAAACTGGGCACACATACACGGGGAAGTCTGTAAAGTATCAATATGTGCCCGGTTTAAACAGATACAATATAATATTATGCACATGATGTATTTATCCCCTAGGCGGCTGCATGCCATAAACACAACACGAGACCCAAGGTGTCCCAGATGCCGATGCCCCGAGGCAGACTTTGTACATAGGGTTTGGCATTGCCCCACAATAAAAGGGTATGGACAGAGGTGATAAAGCAACTAAACAGAGTGTTGGGGTGGAAGATTTTATTAGAAATGAGGAGTTGTCTCTTGGGACTGTTACCTAGAGACCCAAAACGTAAAACCAGTAGATGTTTCTTCATACTGGGACTAACGGTGGCCAAAAGACGAATAGCAATACACTGGCTAACCCCAAGAGGCCCAACTATGGATAAACGGGTGGCGGATCTTAAGGAATGGGCAACAGCAGAGGAGGAACACATGCGGGAAAACAAGGAGGGACGAGAAACTACCAGAGGTTTTGCTGGCCTGGGGAATGATGATACAAGAGCTGATAGGAACAGCCCGAAATACACAACAAGACCCCAATGGGGGGAGAGGGACAGGAAACGGAGGACAGCCAGAGGGTAAATGAACAAACTAGCAATACTCTGAATAGTATTGAATGTGAAGGGAATGTAATCTAAGTAGTAATAGAATAATGTTACCTGGAATCGACACCTAATGTACCACATGGAACAACTGATAGCTAAAAGTTGGCTTGGGGGAGGTGGGAGTTGGAGGTTAAGTCTCACATTCTTTGAAGTACACGTATGCGTTGCATGGGAAGTCGAAGGGAATGTAATGCAAAGTTGATCTAAAGCTGTGATAAGGACAATAACAAATCGATTCTACATTCTTTAAATGTGAAGAGAATAATGACTGTTCAATAAAATGAATAAAGAAAGTAAAAAAAAATTTAAAAATGCCTCCAGATGCGTCAATACAGTGGGATGAAATCATGGAAATACCTGTGGCTGTTTTTTGCCCAGTGCAGTGATACAGTGAGCAGAAGAACACAAATCTCCAGTTGCTCGCTGCCTCGTGCAGTGCTACAGTGAGACAGAAGAATGGAAATGCCTCCAGGCACTCTTTATACAGTGCAGTGATACAGTGAGCTAAGAGAATGGAGAAGCCTGTGGACGGTTTTTATCCCAAGCAGTGATTCAGCAGCAAGAGGGGAGGATGGATATTTTTTTATCCTGCACAGTGCCACCTTGGTTTGGTGCTTGTGGAAGCGCTTTATCCCTTCCAGTGGTACAGTGAGATGGAAGAATAGAAATGCCAGTTGTTCTTTATCCTATCCAGTGATATAGTGAAACATAAGCATAGAGACTTCAGTGTATGCTCTTTATCCAGTTCCTTGATACTGTGAGGCTGATGAATAGAAATGTCGATAGATGTCTCCTGTGCAGTGATAGGGCCAGGCGGAAGGATAGAAATGCCTAGAGATGCTCTTTGTCCCGTGCAGTGATGCACTGAGATGGCAGGATAGAAATGCCCTTTATCCTGTGCAATAACTGTCATAATGAATACAGGGGTCCCAGGGGAATTTGTTATTCCACCACAACCCACTGAACTGTATTTTTTCAGGATTAGGGTTTTTCTTTATTAGGTTGAGCCTCGGCAGCGTGCATCCGCTGTCTGCAAGACCTGCTGTAAGCAGTATAGCAAAGTGTAATCCCGCCTGGTGTTTGCCATTGGTCAACTCCTGTATTGCTCTTCTTTCCTAGCTTCTTTATTGGTTGGTTCTCCCGATACATCACTTCCATTTTATCACAAGGAGCACCGACCAGCTACAGTTTTGTTACGCTGTAAGTGTTTATTTGTTGTGTTTAAGAACTACTTTTTATTTTGTAGTTCTGCCACTACGGCCGCCTAGCATAGCACCCGGTTTCATTGTTTTTTTTGTTTTCTACAATGGCGCCCGCTTCACGGGCCATCATGCACATAACTTAAATATAAACGGGCGCCGTGCTTTATATTTTAGCACGGCGGCTGCTTTTTTAAATTGTTTCCTGCCTCGTGTTTTTTTTGTTGTCATCACTATGGCGCCCCCTTCACGGGCCGCCATGCATATAACTTAAATATGCACAGGCACTGCGCTTTATCTTTACCACGGCGCCCGCTTTAATTGTTTCCTTCCTCGGCTCCGGAGTTCGTTTGCTGGCAATCTGCATTTGTGTTGTAACAGCAATGATTACCGTCTTGCTTTGCTCGTTCTTAATAAGCATTGTTTCCCAACTCCCCTATTTCACTGGTGATCAAGTGGCATTTTTTAAGAGAGCCGCTGATATAACGTACGTGCTATCTGGCATTTGCTTGTCAGATGGGTTAATTTGAGTGATATGCACTTTTAAGTTTTAGCTTATAAATCACTTGGCTACGCTCCTGTTCGATTCCTCTTCTCCTGCATTTCTTTATTCAAAGTAATGTTAATTCTAATCATGTGATTTATCACGTTCCATAACAGTCATTTATTTCTTCTCTTGTGCGCAGCATTCACCTCAGCCTTGTTCAAGGTTTTTTGTAGGTTAGATAGCAGTCCTGCAGACTTCCCACACTCACACATGGAAAAGACAGCACATAAAGCAGGGGTACAAGCTTAACAGACTCGGCATAAAAACTGCAGCAGAAACGCCCCTCAGCCATATGATACACATAGCTAAGCCGAAGTGGACACTTTCTCACACACAGAACAGGAAGCAGCAGAGCATGCTTTCCTCACCCTCAGAACAGGGGCAGCACATAGGTTAGCAGCACTGCATTACTCATCACACATAGAACAGGCACAGCAGTGTCTGCAAACATGAAAGCGTCATTCGTGGAGTAATGACAGTGCTGGCAAGCATCAGAGCAAGTGTCACCCACAAACCAAACAGGAAAAAAATCTTTGCACACACAATCTGAAAGCAAACAGAGCAACATGACTGCGCAATGTGTTGCTATGCAGACTAAGGACTCCTCACTAGGCTGCATTTGGGTTTCTGTGTTTGCAGGCAGGAAGCGGATTATTGAAAGAATGACCATGCAGAGAAACACCAGAACCTCTACTGCAGTAACTCTGTTCATCAAGCTTTGTTATAGGAAAGCTGTCCCTTGAATAATGTTAAGAAGTGCTAAAATAATGAAGTAGCTGGGCGGTAGGTAAATAAACGCAGCATGTAGCTAGGTGCCTCTCAATGGTTTATGCTGCATTTACCACAGGGGACATAGAAGAGCTTGAGATTTCATCATTCACTGATAGTGCGGCTTCCTAATAGTGCTGTTGCCATGAATGCACTATGCAGACGCCTCCCTTTACAATGAGTGAGAGTGCACGCTGTTTTACATTGCCCATCAGTACAGACACAGTTTATATTTTAAAGCAATTGTGGACATTGCAGTGTGTCAAAAACATAGAACAAGTATTCTCTGCAAAGTTTCTATAACGGATCCTGATCACCAATCACCCCTTTCTCTCTTCTGCATATATGCTCTCTTGCAGGTCTCTCTTTCTTTCTAATCTTTTTCTCTATTTCTCTCCATCTCGCTCTCTCTTTTTCGTTCTCTCTAGTCCTTTCCCCAGTTTCTCCTCTCTCTCTCTCTCTCTCTAATGCACTAACACGTAGAAGCACGCACATGTGTATAAACACATTTGACTCCACAAAAATAGGAAAGGTACCCCGTTAGTAAGAAAGGAACAGGGTCTCAAAGTGAATTCACTAATAGAAAGACTCCCTTTCCTTGGCACACATTCACTGACTCATATCTTCCATTCCATGTGACTTCGAATAGAGAGGTAAAACCTTTATCACTGAGGTTAACATGTAAATATTGTCTCTAAACACCGACCCTGTATTATGTAAAAGTCAGATTTATTACACATTTGTTCGTGTATTCAAAATTTTTGCATAGTATATACAGTACTGAATTGTGCTGAATTAAAAGAAAAGAGAAGGATTCTTACATATATAAAAAAACGGATCAATGTCTTGCTATCAAAATACAACCACTACATTTCAATTTGACACTTTTTCTGATAATTCTGTAGCACAGTACTAAAAATTCACAAATAGTTAAAAAACGACAATAAAAAGGCTCAAATATTCAATGTCAAATTTCATCCAAACTATAACTCAAAATTGTCGATGCGGCGTTTCGGTGGTTTTATTTTATTCTCTCCACCTTCAGGACAATCAATTATAATAAAAACACAGATGTATCTATATATTCGGGGAAAAGTTTTTCTTCTCTAAACTTTTTCTGGTTTAATCCTCATTTGGGTACCTTATTACTTTCTTTAACTGCTCTTTTGGTATTCCAATCTCCAATATTTTGGTCATGGGGATGGATTAAATGATATTTAGTAGACCTGTCTGTGGTTTATCTACACACCTCAGTTATTAATGCTGTGGTGGAGAAGCGTTTATTATAGCCTTATAGCCCGCCGTAGCGGGCTATACTGGCTATTAAAGGCCCGCTCCATCGTTAAAGGCCGGAGCCGAAGGCGAGGGCCTTTAACAAGGGAGCGGGACTTTAATAGCCGGTATAGCCCAGCTACGAAGGGCTATAAGGCTATTAGAACATTCTGCCACTAGAGGCAGAATGCTCTACAACAAATAAAACAAAGGCTTCAGGGAGTGCGAGGAGTTGAAATCCTCAGGCTCCCTGAAGCCTTTGTTCACAGCCACAGCTGTGAACAAAGAAACATTGGAATGTTGGAGCTCCGGGCTTATACCAGCCATTATAAGCCCGGAGCTATTCCATTGTTTTCAATGGAACTCCCAACATTCCAATGTTCTAATATAGCCTTATAACCCGCCGTAGCGGGCTATACCGGCTATTAAAGGCCCGCTGCAGCGTTAAAGGCCCGAGCCGAAGGCGAGGGACTTTAACAAGGCAGCGGGACTTTAATATAGCCTTATAGCCTGCCGAGGCTATACCAGCTGTTAAAGGCCCTGATCCCGAGTTATAGGCCCGAGCCGCAGGCGAGGGCCTATAACGAGGGAGAGGGCCTTTAACAACCGGTATAGCCTGAGGCAGAAGGGCTATAGAGCTATTAGAACATTCCACCCACTAAGGGTAGAATGTTCTAAATTAAAAATGGAGAAACAAAAAGACAAACATTGGAATGTTGGAGCGCTGGGCTTATACCAGCCATTATAAGCTCAGAGCAACTCCATTGTCTTCAATGGAGCTCCCAACATTCCAATGTTCTAATAGCCGGTATAGCCCTGCTACGAAGGGCTATAAGGCTATTAGAACATTCTGCCACTAGAGGGCAGAATGTTCTAACAAATTAAACAAAGGCTTCAGGGAGCGCAAGGGGATTGAAATCCCCTCAGGCTCCCTGAAGCCTTTGTTCACAGCCACAAAGAAGCATTGGAATGTTGGAGCTCCGGCTTATACCAGCCATTATAAGCCCAGAGCAACTCCATTGTCTTCAATGGAGCGCCCAACATTCCAATGTTCTAATATTTCTTCATTTGGAGTATAAATATGCAAGGAGCCTTTATTATTTAGGTCACTGTATCAGAGAATTTACGTTCAATATCCTTCATCGTGATCTTCGATTTTCACTGAAGGATCCTCTCTCGTGATCCAGGTTTTTCAAATTCGGAAATTTTTCCTTAACCACACATAATTTTTAGGGCTGGGAGGGTCGGGTAGTTTTTAGGGCTTGGGGGGGAGGGAACGTTTTTAGGGCTTGGGTAGTGTTTGGGGGGGCAGAGAAGTTTTTAGGGCTGGTGGAGTGGGTTGGTTTTCAGGAGGGAGGTGGTAGTTTTAGGTCTCAGGGTGGGGGCTTGGGGCCCATTTTAGGTCTCAAGGCGGGGGGCAGGGATCGGGGTACTTTTTAGGACTTGGGGGGCAGGGAAGTTTTTAATACTGGGGGAGGGGTGGTTTTAGGTCTCAGGGCAGGGGTTTGGGGGGCCATTTTAGGGCTCAGAGTTGTAACCGGGATCGGGGTACTTACACTTACCTGAAAAGTCTTAACTACGCTTATGTCTTTGCCATACATGCCTTTACAATGCATTTTTAATTTGTAAAGGCATGCATGGTAAAGGCATATGCGTGGTTAAGACTTGCGTGGTTCAGACCGCGTGGCACCAGCATGTGTGGTAATAACATGCGTGGTTCCGTCACACAACCGCTGGTTAGCCTGTGCAGTGATACTGTCAGATGGAAGGTTAGAAATGCCCAGAGATGCTCTTTATCCAGTGCAGTGATACAGTCTGACAGGAGGATAGAAATGTCCAGAGATGCTTTTTATCGACTGCAGTGATAGTCTGACAGGAGGATAGAAATGTGTGAAGATGCTCTTTAGCTCGTGCAGTGATACAGTTGGACAGGAGGTTAGAAATACAGACAGATGGAAGGATAGAAATGACCAGAGGAGCTCTTTAGCTTCTCCAGTGATACAATCAGACAGGAGGTTAAAAATGACCGTAGGTGTTGTTTAGCCCGTGCAGTAATGCAGTGAGATGGAAGGATAGAAACGACCAGGGGGCTCTCTAGCCCGTGCACTGATATAACCAGACAGGAGGATAGTAATTCCTAGAGGGGCTCTTTAGCCCATGCAGTGAGATGGATGGATAGAAGTCCCTGGAGTTGCTGCCTATTGCGTATAGTGATACAGTGAGAAGGAAAAATAGTGACTGGAGAAGCTCATTATTCCGTTCAGTGATGCTGTGAGGTTGGATAGTGATGTCCGAATAGGCTCTTTATCCCGTGCAGTGAAATAGTAAGACATAAGAACAGAAATGCATAGAGAATCAATTTGTCACTTGCAGTGATTCAGTGAGAGAATGGAAATGCCTGTGGAACCTCTTTATCCTGAACAGTGAAATAGATTGGAAATGCCTTGGACTGTTCTGTACCTGTACATTGATACAGTGACACGCAAAGATTGATGCCTGTGGAGCTCTTTATGTCGTGCGGTGATAGAGTGAGATGAGATGAACTAAAACCACCCTGGAATATTCTGCAACCTGTGCAGTGATGCGTTCTGATGGGGAAAGAAATGCCCGGAGATGCCCATATCTCGTGCAGTAATACCTCTAGGTGGGGTGGAGGTTTCCCTTTATTATTTGTATTCTGAACTGAAATACTCTTCATCCCATGCAGTGATACAGTGAGAGTTTGAGAGAATACAAATGCCTGGAGCTGCTCTTTATGATATGCAGTGATACAGTGAGCTGGAGAGGCTCTGTATTCGTGCAGTGGTCAATGAGATGCAAGGATAGACATGCGTTGATAAATGCTTTGCATCCCGTACAGTGAATGCAGTGAGGCGCAAGAACAGACATGCCTTAAGACGCTTTGTGTCCCGTGAGCAGTGATGTACTGAGGCTGTGTAGTCCGTGCAGAGAGACTCAAGGATGGACATGTCCCGAGAGGCTCTGTATCCTGCGCAGTGAGACGCAAGAACAGACGTTTTGTATCCCGCGTAGTGATGCAGTCAGTGCTTTAAATGGGCCGGTACTCACAGGTACTGAGTACCGGCACTTCTTAGTTTTATCTCTCTGAGTACCGGCACTTCTCTATTGCCGAGGAGAGTACCGGTACTCATAAAACGCTGGTGCTGGCTGCCGCCTGGCGGCCTGTCTCTGACAGCCAAGGCACTTCTGTAGACCTGAGCCGAGCCCCCGCTGAACTATTCAGCTTGGGCTCATCTGCATACCGTCGGGGTGTTCACCATCATGCTGTGTTGCAAACACAGAAATTGAGGCAGCCCGGTGACAGCGCAATTAAGAAAGCCGTGGGAGGTAACCAGGTTCAAATGGCTTTAATCCCACCTGATTCTTTTGTGTAAGTGTCTGCTTATGTATGTCTGTTTGCCTGTGATTGTTTTTGTGTGAGAGAAATTCGAGAGAAAGGGTGAGAGAATAGACGCTCTTGGAAGGTATATTAAAGAAAATGTGTGGAATCCTTGTGTGTGCACGTCTGCTTGTTTCTTTCTGTGTCCCTCGAGAATATATTGTATTGTGCCAAGCAACAGCAATTAACAGTATTGATGTTGCAAATATTAAAAAACAAGGAAATGTTAAAATATCACCGCGTTTGGCTTTCGTTGTGTAATGAGTAAACAAACCTTCTTTGTTTATTGAAAGACATTTCTCATGTGTTTTGGTATGTGCTGCAAGTAGTATAGAAGTCAAGAAGTATCGGCATGACCTCCTAAGCCCCGCCCCAAGCCCCGCCCACTCGCCACATTTAAATGAGTACCTGCACTATTTTTCCCCCATTTAAAGCACTGGATGCAGTGATTCTGTCTACTCCGTGCAGTGAGACTCAAGGATAGACATGCCTTGAAAGGCTCTGTATCCCGTGCAGTGAAACGCAAAGGTAAACATTCCCGTGAGGCGCTCTGTATCCTGCGCAGTGAGACGCAAAGGTAGAGACCTGCCTTGAAATGCTCTGTATCCCGTGCAGTGGTGCAATGAGACGAAAGGATAGACATGCCCTGAGAAGCTCTGTATCCCGTGCAGTGAGACGCAAGAACAGACATCCCTTGAGGTGCTCTGCATCCCGTACAGTGATGACACTGAATCCCGAAGTCCCTTGGGATACCCTGTATTCCTCCTCCACAGTCCGCTGCACTGTTTGTTTCCCCGCCCCGGTGTGTTTCGCTCCCTCCAGAGCTCTAATGAGGATTACTGGGGTGTCATGTGTGTGCGAGCTAGCCAGGGGCTGCAGATGTGATAAACTCCGCGTAGTGTGGGGGCAGAGAGCGGAGGGGATGAGAATGATTGCACGGAGGGGGGCGGGAGAGCTAGAAAGAGGGAGGGCTAGAAAGGAATGAGAGAGGGAGACCAGGGGCATGTATATCAGTAACGCAGAGTGTGTGCGCAATTAGTGATGGAGGTTCGGAGACGGAGGTCTCGCGCACTCCGAACGGGAGACGAGAAGGGATGGGGCATTCGCCTGAAGGCATGTACGGAAACGCGTGTCGCGCAGACCTAGCTAGAGAGCAGCGGAGCGCTGAACCGGAGAGTGCTACACCTTGCGGTGTGAACGAGGCGGGGAGCTCCCCCGCGTGACGGAGCGCGCGGTCCCCGGGGCGCCTGACTGCTGCACCTGCTGCTGGGCGCTGCTTCCCTCAGCTCCCGCCTCGCGTCTCCTGGGGCGCACGGCTCGCGCTGCTCAAGTTCCCGCTTCACCCACAGGTGCCTCATGACCCAGTGCCTTGTCCCTTGGCGCCTCGTCTCGTAGGGTCCCTCAGATGGACGATGTCGCTGCTCCAGCCTTCACGCCGCTCCCCCTCCCGTGTCCCCATAACACCTGAAGATCTGGTTCCTGACCAGGTAGGAACCAGGGCAACCGTAGATTCTGGCGCATGCCAAGAGAATTTGTGTGCGTCGGTATGCGTTTCTGGATTTGCTTAGTGCTTTCATGTGAGCTTATGTACGAAGGCTGTATGCGTTGTGTGCCAGTGTGTATTTTACATGGACGTAGTGTGTATATGTGTATGAGATTTGTGCATTAATGTGCATGGTGTGATATATGTAGCATGTGTATGGACTGTCAGTGTGTAGCGTATGCATAGCTGTACAGCATGTTACTTTGTGTGTATGTGGGATCAGTGTTTAAGTGTCTGGGCGTAGCTTCCTTTGGTGCAGCAGGTGAAGTAGCACCGGGGCCCACCGTATACGGATCATTGTTGTATTTTACAGTTCAGAAGGCAGCCAGCAAAATTGCAGGAAGCAGTGAATCGGCTATCACATAATCTATACACGAAGCAAAGGGGTAACCCACTATCCCTCAGAACCTGGGCATGTGAAACATAAAAAACGATTGGTTCTGTCGGGTAAGACAATTTCTTTGTAATTCACAACATTTATGTGGATTAGTAAATCTGAAGACGACGCAAGAACACATATATAGATTGACGATACAATTTGTGAAAAGAGAAATTTTTACTTTTGCTTCAAAGTATTTTATAATTCTCACCACAAGATTACAAAAGGGAACAGGCAGTCTAATGTATGCAATGAAAAGGCGCGAGTGACAAATATTTACAGTGAAAACAAGGTGCAGAAGTGACAGAATCTGTGTATTGTACATGCAAGTGAAAGGATACACATTGGTAATATTCCTACAAAAGGGAAAGGAATAGGAAGGTGGGTCCAGTTTCAACTATATGCCACAGGTGTCTCTGGCTGAAGAATTGATTACTTGATGATTTGAGAGCCACGAGACCTATTGATGTATGGACGTATAAAGCCGTCGACGTTTCGACCCTGACAGGAGCATTATTAAAGGTTTGTCATGGCGGGTCTTCTTCAGGACAAAGGAGTTGGATGGGCAGCCGATTCCGTGATTAAATCGATGTCAAAGGAAATATCAATAAATGTTCAGGTGGACAAATAAGTCCTACCAGTAGGCCTGGACTAGTTGATTCCAATTGAGCATATTGGGATTACAACCTTTTCTTTTTTCAGTCTGGGATTTATTGAAGGTCTTCTTACAGGAAGCAGTACAGAGTTTACAATGCTGCAAGGGCGTGGTGAGGAACAAGAGAGAGAGAATGTTTGTTTGTGTCCAGTGTGTGTTTCTGTGCATAGTGAGTGTCTGGTCAGCCGTCATAGTCTTTGTGTGTTGTCAGTGTGTGATTTGCTGTGCGGTGAGTGTGCGTTGTTGCTTTGCTTGTGTTTAGAGTGTGTTTTGTGTGTGCTTCTCACTTTAACCTTTTTTGGTCTGGAGTTAGCCAAGACCTTTGTTTTTAATAAAAATATGCAAATAATATTCACACTTGCATGGGTTTCAGTCAGCCCTCTTCATCCACTGGTCTGCTATGTCATTCATATTTTGCTCTGCCCTCTACAGCAAGGGACACAGGGTCATTCTACTTCAGCAATTCGTTTAACTGACTGTGAGTGAGGGCATTCTGCTCTTGCCCAAACCGGACATCCGCATAAGTACTCTCCTTCATCCCAGGAAGTACTAGTGCAATGATTGTGTACATATTTTAAAAAATTGTTTATTTTGGATGTAGACAAAGGTTGTTTTACTTAAACGTGGCACCAGCTGTTCCCCCAACACTGCTACCAGGGTACTTGTGAGACATGTCTTCATACAAAACACATTCACAAACCAAATACACATTGGCAAAGTCAAAGGTTGGCAGCCCACAGAGACCTATTGGCTTTTCAATGCTTGTTGGGTGCAGTCAGCACATATTTCTGTGTGAGACCAATATATGTTTTTTTGCATGTGTGTGCATGTATCTGTGCGGGTGTTTGGTGTGGTTAGCAGTGAGGTCAGTGTGTCGTCCTGTGATTAGCGCATATGTGTACGTCTCTATTTCAATCAGTCATTTTCTGTGGTCAATATGTTTGTGTGGAGGTCGGTTGATCAATTATGTTTTGTATTTTTCGGTGGTTAATTGGAGCTTCTATATGTGGTCACTGTGGGTAGTCCGTACCTGTTTCTGCATTATAGTAGTTTATGATCATTGTGTGTTTCTTTGTATTTTATAAGAGAGGGAGTCTGTATTTCTTTGTGTGCTAGTGTAAGCAGTTTGTATTTCTGTGTGTGGAGGTGAGAGGGAATGTAAGGGGTAGTGTGTTGCTGTGTGTGGTTCTTGGTAATAAGAATGTGTTTGTGTTTTGTATGTGTGTAATTCGGCCTGTGTCTCTCTGTGAGTTTCTGCCGAGGGGTCAGTTTGTGGGTATTGTTAATGTGTATTTCAAGAGGTGGTCGGGCATTGATCAGTTTGTCCAGGGGTAGATGTTTGTAGATGTGGAGTTGGAATACTTTTCTTTGTGGCACGTGTATCTGTGGGGAGTCATTGCCATATTTCTCTGTGACTTGGTGTATTCTGATTCATTTTGTGCCCATGTGCAGGACTGGCATCAGGGCATTTCATCACTTTCCACCTAAAGACGTCCAGTTCCCTTGAGGCCCTGCTCAGTGATGGGAGTAGCTTAGAGGTTGCCCGCAGTTCTAGCTGCAGGCAGACTGTCACAATTCACATCATGCTGTCTCCCAAATCATGTTCTCATATTGTGCTTGCAATTAAGGGCTTGTTGGTCATGCCTTTTGCTTTTTTTATTTGTTTGTTATGGTCTGGGTCACTGGAATTGTGCTATTAAAGGGCTGCGTTTTTTTTTTTTTGCATAGTCATTGACTTATCCCACATAATTCACCATCTGCTTAATGGTTTGCAGATTTCAACAAAATACATTTGTTTTTACCTCAGATGAAAAGTTAATAAAAAAATGTTGCATGCGGTGGTGCGTAGTGGCAGACCATTTGCAGAAGTTTATCTGGGCACCTTCCATTATTGAGTCCTGAATTTAGGAGTTAAACTGGCACTAATGAGGTGAAAACCTATCCCGGACAGTCTTAATGTGTGTTAAAATGACAAACGGTGATGTAATGCAACCACAGAAAGTGCTGCATTATGCCACATATATAGTCAACCCTGCCACATAATTTGGTACTCCGCTGCTGCATACTTCCAGAGGCCCTGGTTATGCAACTTGTATTTGCATATTATAATTCTCCACGTGATGTGACCCCCGGGTATAAAGTATGAGGCCCCAGACATCCATATTAAACGGTCTCCACATTTAGCTTCATTCGGGTCTTTGGGTGTGTGGTCAGTTTGTGTTGCCGCATGTAGTCAGTGTGCTTGTTTTTATCTTCAGTGGGGTCTTGGGTGTGTGATCAGTGTGTGCCTGTGTGTGATAGAGAGACTGTGTCAACATGGGCGACTTGAGTTTTGGCTTGTGTTCTGAAGGAACGATGCTCGGCTTTACTGGAGACGTCCTAGGCAGGAAGTGCGTTCATATACCTGCCAACGGTGCCACAGTGTGACGCACGATATCGGCTGCCATCACTAGGTCATCCGGTGAGGAGCCGATATCACACTGTGGCAGGGAAAACGAGTTGAAAACCACAGTAAATGGTGGTTTTCCAGCTTTTTTCTGACGTACATTAAGGGGTGTGAAAACACCCCTGGACGTCGGCACCAGCCCCAGCAACCTTTTTTTTAGGGGGGAGGTTGTTTTGGGGAGGGTGGGGTTCAGACGAGGTACTTCCCGCCCCGCCCCCTCCTCACACTGTGACATTGTTCTTCAAGTTGGCAGGTATGCGTTCAGTATCAAGGGCCTATGGCTGCAGAACGCCTGCCTGCTTCCGAGATGCAGCGAGTTCCAGGGACCTGGGAAGGTTTTGCTAGACGGGAGGACAGCCATTGAGAGTTTTGTTGTATCTTGACGCAGGGGTATTTGCCTACCCAGCATGCCCTACATTTACGCAGCGATCGGACGGAGTGCTGGCGAGGAACCAGTGATTCGACACAAGACTCCATGGCTCACTTCAAGCTAGCAGCCTCACTGCTGCGCCTGCAGGGGGAGTGGGCACAGCACCAGGGTGGCAAGGCCCAATCTAAGAGTTATCCTTTATGTGCTCGGCTGACTCATGTTGAGCTGCAAGTGATTCCGATCCGCAGCACAAAAGCACAGGTCGAAAATCCCTGCAGTGAGAAAAAAATGGCATTACTCGAATGACCTTATTCTGTGCTGATGATTGTCGGCATTCATTTCTGGGGATCTGGAATTATTTTTGTATCCAGATTTTGACTCGGAACATGAGCAAGAAAGGAGGAGCAAGACGGGTAGGAAAAAAGTGTTAAAGGGAGAAAGCTGGGATGAACAAGCATTGGCAAAGCTAATAGGTCTGGTTTTAACGTGGTAACCCAAGCAAATGAAGACATGCACAAATGCTTTTTGCTCGTGTTGCATGCATGAATGCTGATGAGCACATACAATTCAGAGGTATCGGCTTTGCCATTTCTGGGAATAAAAGTGGAAAAGTGTTGCTTTCTCTATAAAATCCATATAGCAGATAAAGAGCTGTATGTGTCAAACACTGTGATGTTTGAAAGTACTTTTCACATGTAAAATGGTCCCTGACGCTTTCCAGTGCAAGCACTTTAGAGAATGTGTCAGGATACACAAAACCGCCAACAACATGAAGTGAGAAAGAAGTCTTTCTCCAGGTGGAGCCATCGGCCATTCTGTGCATATTTGAAAGAATTGGTAAGAATAGGTCAAACAGACACCGGCACTGGGAAGCCCGACCTAAAAAAGAACCTGCAAGAGTGAGGTAAAGAGACAGGACTACTTGGGTGGTGGAAGACAGACGCATGATGCAGAATGAAGTTCAGAGCGCCTTGGTATTTAGTAGCCCCAGTATTTGACAGGGCAGTCTGCGGCTCGTAAGAAAAATTTTGCTTCCCTGAATATTTTTCCAACAAATTAAGCACTGACTGTGTGTGCATGTTAAAACAGTGGTTTGCTCAATGTTGGATCAAGACAATTGCCTATAAGGGCTTGGGATATGATCTTGAATATGTCTCAAAGAATGATTTGGGTCTTTGATGACTTTAAATGCAAATCATTATTTACTTTTCCCTAGAAGGCGAGTTTAGTCATGTGTTTCTTGGGTGTGTAGTAACTGCTTTTTTGGGTATTGTCAATTTATGTGTGGATATTATGCGTTTCTGTGTGCTGCCATTGTGTATTTCGTAGGTGCTCAGCATATGTGTTTTGGCCTGGTCAAGGATTATATGAACATTTTATGGTTTTGTGTGTGTGTTTAGTTGTTGAGCTTGTGTGGTTAGTTTGTATATTTGAATGGTCCGTGTGTGTGAGGTCAGGGGGACTGTGAGCATTTTATTACCTTTTTCTGTATTTTCATTTGGTACTTGTGTGTGGGGTGACTGTGTGTTTGTGCGAGTGGTTTGTTGTGAGCTTCTGTCTAAGCTCAGTTAATCCTTGCACCTGCGGTGAGTTTCTGGGTATGTTCATTGTGTGTTTCTGGTTTTTTTCATGTTAATCTTTTTCTGTTTCATTCGGCGTGTTTCTGTGAGTGGTTTATTATGAGCCTCAGCGTGTGTTTCTGTGTCCGTTGTTAATCTGTTTTTGGTCAGTGTGTGCTTCTGTGTATGATTTGTTAGTCCTATATATGTGTTTGTGTGTGGTGTGTTTCTGTGCCTTTATTCTGCATCTTTTTCTGCTTCTGTATATGATTTGTTAGTCCTATATGTGTGTTTGTGTGTGGTGTGTTTCTGTGCCTTTATTCTGTATCTTTTTCTGTGATCAATTATTGTGAGCTACCATGTGTACTTAATCTTCTCTGTGTTTGTCTTCCCTATCGTTAGGTGCATGTTTTGTGTGTGAATCTGTAATTTGTATTTGTTGTGAACTTCTGTGTGTGCTTTTAGTCATTTTGTGCATCTGTGTGCATTTTCATTCTGGTTGTGTGTCTGTTGTAAATCTGTTTCTCTTTTTTTTGTGTTAATTTGTGTTGGTACGAACGCTTGTTGTGAGCTTCTGAGCATAGTCAGTTCTTTATTTGCGTATTCTGTGTGTTTCTGTGCGTGTTCAGTGATGTTTGTTTTTCTTCAGTGTCTGTAACCATTAGTGGTTTATTAAAAGCTTCTATGTCTGCTTAATCATGTAGGTCTCCATGCATATTCAGTGTGTTTTTTTGTCTGTGTCTAATCTGCTTCGGTTATGTTTGATGGCTATTTCAGTGAGAGGTGTATTGTGAGGTTCTGTGTGCACTTGGTTAGTCCTCTGTGTGTGTGTTGTGTGTGTGTGTTGTATATTCCTGTACATGTCTTTTTTAGGAGTTTGAATGTGTGCTGTTATGTTTGTTGTCAGTGTCTGTCTCTGATTAGTTTGTGACCCTCGGTATGTGCACAATTAGTAATTTGCCTTTGTGTGTGTGTTTCCCATGCTCAGTGCGTTTTTCTGTGATCATTTTGTTTGTTGTCTTTCATGTGCACTCTGTTAGTCCTGTATGTCTCTTTGTGCTTATGTGCATGTTCAGTTTGTGTTTGGTTATAGAAACTAATCCAGTGGGTCCCAGGGCAGTTAGGGGTTACTTGGCTTCCTATTTGTCAATTAGAGCCTTTTACCTCTGGTGTCCTGGGTCAACGTACTGTTGGATCCAAACTTGAGCGCCAAGTACACTCCTTTAGCACTTGACACTTAGGTAGTGAGATTGAATATTAATAGCGCTGCCACTCCAGCCTATACTTTTATTTGAAAAGAAAAAGTACTTTACACACAACTAAATCCTACCAATGAAAATATAAAATAACTCTGTGAAACTAACAAACAATGTAATAAAGACTTTCCACAACAAACCACCCCTCCATACAGACTTTGACAGAGTATTATCACAAACAGTATGTCACTACCTATTGGCTCTATCAAAGGTTTTGTCATATTAAATCACTCAATGTTTGTGTAATTAGGTAACGGGGTAAGTGACAATACTAGCAGAAGTAAAGCGTTAGTGCTTTATTCACCTGAAACCTTGCTCACAAGGTTCCCACAAAGCAGAGTTTAAACTCCTTATATCTGTGCAACCACTAGGTGGTTTTGAATCTGGTTGGTGGGGTTTGAAAGCTTACACTCTCACTAGCAACTCCACCACATACCCCAAGACCAGAGAGGAGAACCGAGCAAGGTGAAGGCACTGTTGTGGGCAAACGGTGGCACACACTGACAATTTCAGGGATGAAGGGCACACCACAGCCCCTTTAAGAGCTGGGCCTCTCCCTCGGCCTCACAACGTTAATGGTGGTCTTTGTCCTGCACAGCTCTGGTCTCCTCCTGTAGATAGTCGCCTAATGCAGGGGCCCCCTTCTACCACTCCTCTCGCAGAGAGTTGGCTTTTTTCCTCAAGGCAGGTGCATCACATTTAAAAGGGTCAGGAACCAAGGTGTGCACTCACACGCGGCTCCTAGTCACCAGGCAGCTGGGTTGATGACACCACAGGGTGGCACTTCTCTGAGGAATGCTTCCAGCAATATACTCTGTCTAGCAGGCAGTCATTCCTTCTCCTGACATCCTTTGGTTCTCCTTGCAGGGCCTTGCCTCAGATGTTGACCCCGACTTTAAAAGGATGCGGTCACTCAGTGATCCCAGCCTGGTACTTAGATGTCTCCTCTCCAACCCTTGTGTTTAGTGTGTGGGGCAGGGCCCTGGTCAATGAGGGTCCTCGGCACCCAGAGCAGAATAGCTGACCAGTGTCCATTCTTGGCCTGATCTGTCCATTATCTGTTATATTCAAACAGTAGGAGACTCCTCAAATCCGGTCCTGCGTGATCCCTGCCAGATCAGTGCACACCAAGGGTGTCTTCTACAAAAGACTGCTTCAGAGCTATCCTGTATGTTGAGTATTCGCTCCAGACCAGTACAGCCATAACCTTTTTCAATTAAATGAAATAGGAAGATAGGTGGAGCTATGAGGACCCTGAAAAGGAAAAGGAAACTAAACAACAAAAGGAGGAAAGAAGAAAACTGCATTGGAACCTGATTTTATGTGATGGTCCTGGGAAAGAGGCAGGTATCTTGCAGTGCTCATCCTCAAATGAGACAAAAATATGTTCCTCCCTGGTCCACTAGCCATGAGTGCCTAGCTACAGTCAACACCTCTGGGGGGAAGTTCAATAAACTTCCTAGCCTACTTGCTCATTAAGCAAATGGACCAGGGGAACATCATCGAAGTCCTCCATTTTGTGTAGACAGCCACACAAAGCAATTCCAAAATGGATTCCTGTATTCATGCAGTGAAGCACAACACACACACCCCATGCTCACCTTATCTTCTACATGCACAGTGAACATTCCCTCTCCATTACCTCCCATATGGATGGAGCAAGGACCAGGAGAGGTAGACTAGCAGATCTTTCAACTGGAGAGGCCTATAGATGTCTCTCCCCTGAAGCCAGCAGGGAAAAAGGGCCGTTCGCTTCTACTAGAACTAATGCTGCCACCACTGCCAGTGTCTCTCCGCTCAGTGAGAGGAAAGAACTCACTCGCCCTCCTGATATTACATTAATGCTCTGGGGTCTGAATCCATTGCTTGGGATGCCCTCTGTGAATGTATGCAATAGTAGTGTTCACTGAGGTGAAAATCAAGAACCTGCAGAGAAATACCGCTCTCCAGTGTCATCTGTGGAACATTTCTGTCCCAACAGAGGTGAATCTGCTTTTCATAGTCTTTGTTGTTGGTTTTCGGGGAGCATTTTGTTTTGAATCTCTGTGTGCACTCAGTCCTTTGTATTTTTCTGTTTAGTGTGTGGTCTGCGTGTTTCCATGCATCCGCTATCTGTGTTTAGTGTCTGTTGTTAATCTGTTTCTTTTCTTGTGTGCTTATGTTTGTGCTCATTGTTTAGAATAGGGTTCAAGAACAGACAGAAGCATCTTTCTTTCTGAGGTAATTGTGAAGTTAATTAAAGGGCAGAGACCGATACTCTATGGGGTTCAGTATGGTGTTAATGAGATGGAGGCTAGAGATATCCGCTCCTTGCTGATCAGCATGGGGTTAGTGTGGGGTTAATGAATCGGCAGAGACAGTCTCACCTTGGGGGTCAGAGTGGGGTTCATTAACTGGCAGAGGCTGCCTATACCAGAGGTTCAGAGTGGAGTTAATGAACGGATTAGGTCAACTTCTGTGTTGTGCTAGAGGTCATACAATAGGTTTCTCGCTGTGAATGCTGCTGTGGGGTTAGCACTGTATTTTACTCCTCGCTCTCCTTCTCCACAGGCCTAGGAAGACTCCTCCCATCTGATGGCGAGATGGGAGGCGGATGGAACACCACTCAGCCTCACGATGTGCAGCCCGGTGGCATCATTGTGCCAGTCGTCTTCTCGCTCATCTTCCTGCTGGGCACAGTGGGAAATGGGCTAGTGCTAGCCGTGCTGTTGCGCAACGGCCAGATGAAGTACAACACCACCAACCTCTTCATCCTGAACCTGGGCGTGGCCGACCTGTGCTTCATCATTTGCTGCGTGCCATTCCAAGCCACCATCTACACACTTGATGGCTGGCTCTTCGGTGCCTTCCTCTGCAAGGCTGTGCACTTCTTCATCTACCTCACAATGTACGCCAGTAGCTTCACTCTGGCTGCCGTGTCCGTGGACAGGTGAGCGCTATCATAGTTGTTGGAAATTAGCTTTATGGCACTTGAGCTACATGTCACCTGAAGATGGCCAACAAAGCCGAAACATGTCTTATGCTGCTTGTGTTGCCATGTAGTAGAGCAGTGGCCTAGTAGTTTGGGCCACGCTTCTAATTGTTTGAGGGAGCCAAGACTGATTAGCATATGACTGGTCTGATTCTGTAATAGCACAAACTAAAAAAGAATGGAATGATAGTGGTTCTCATTGTACAGACAAGCTACCAGATGAGGAAATAGATTGCTGCCAAGAGTAATTCACAGGGATTAATACGCTTTCGCTTCAGTATTTCCATCTATCACATACATTGCATAAATGATTTTTAAGCCCACAAAATGTTAGAAATAAAATGACAAGCCCCAGAATGCAATCTACTGTTGGATGAAAAGTCAGTAGTATCTGTTGACACAGAGACAGTTAGGGATTGTGCCATACATTCCAGCTTACTAATTGAAAATATTTTCTGCTAAATCCGCTTTGCTGGCAAATGAGTTTACAGACATATCTTGGACTATCAGAAAGAACCTTCCAGGTGACTCCATAAGCATCTTGGAACTTGGTGTTACTCTTTAGTACGTTCATTTGATATTTTATTTAAACTTTACTAGAATTTGCCTTGGTTTCCGAGGGACGTATACAACGTAATGCCTAGAAAAGCATATTGCTGTACTATAGCCAGTAGAAACCATGTGTAGCTGATAAACTAGAATTTCTGCCAAAATTCTTTGCTGCTCCCAATTACCACCCCCTATTATTTTCAATTCCCTCTGATTGTCTTTATTACGCCACGTTGCTGCCACTCATCTGGCAACAAGCATACTAGGAGCCTTCTACTTGAGAAGTCAAAAGAAGACCTGTTAGTCAACACTACTGAGAAGCGAATGCCGAGATCCCCCTCCCACTGGATTTGCCTCTAACCAGCTGACCAACTCAGACCAGGCACCACTCCTCCTGGGATTGGGCATTTTTGAGCAAGAAACACCACCGTAGTCCTTGTGGTGAGGTATTTGACCCGTTCCGGTCTGGTTCTCTGATTAGAAAAAAGTGTGTTTAATGAGGGTGGACGAGGCGTAATCCCGGTTATTTTTGCAGAGTGTATGGCAGCAATTTTAACCACAGCTCTACCTGTTCCTCCTCTCCCCCCACTCTCCTTCTTTCTCAACCCCTTTAGAAACAAGTACACAGGGGCGGCTCCTCCACTAGGGCGGAGGAGCGTCGCCTCACTGCTTTCTCGCAGTGCGAGAAAGCCAAAACATAAAATGGTAATAACTAAAAGTTATTACCATTTTATGTTTTCTTTGCGCATTGTGGGCGGGGCTCCTCTGCTCTTTGAGCAGGGGAGGAGTGGTTTGCCCACTCCTGAGTGCGCAAAGACTGTTTGCTCGGCCCTCTCGGGCCACCCAAACCAGTCATGTGCACTCTGCCCTTCTCCATTGCAGCCTGCATGGAGAACATGGCCACTCCATTAATTTTATTTTAATTTTTTTTAAATTTCCCTGCGATTTCCCCCCGCGACACCCTACGTGAACCCCCCTCTGCGACACCTCGTCCTGCCCCCCCCCACCTGTGAGCAATGTCGGCCGCTACTGCAAATGCATTCTAGATTAATACGGGCAAATGTTCCCAGGCTAAGAAAGCACACTAAAAAAATAAGGATATGCACATACAGACGCTAGTTGAGGCAGTGGCCTATTAAAGTCTTAATTTCCACCCCTGCTAAATACACTAAGGGTTCCCCTGGCCAGAGACGTATTAAGGCCTGGGCAAAGTGGGCAATTGTCGATGGACTCCACCTTCCAAGGGCCCCCTGGGAAAGTGTACTTTCTATCTCACTTATGTGTATTTCCGTATCTTAACCTTTAACACATAATTCAATGTTGTTAAGCAACATAAGCAACATACAGCTTGAATGAGCAAAATATGGGGGAAATAAAATTCACAGTTATTCCACACAAGGGCCTCTTGAAATATTTTCTGCCAGAGTCCCCCAAAAACCTTAAGATGACACTTCCCCCAGCACATCCTATGCCATCCATGTCCTAAGTGACATAGCTAGACCATGTGGCGCCCGTGGCGGTCCCTGCGTTTGCCGCCAGTGGGCGTGGCATGTAAGAGCGGGAGTGCTGGCGATTCAAGTGGCAGCCGCAGATAAGAGCGGGGAGGCCGTCGCCCCCAAAAACTCGTGCCTCCCCCCCCCCTTGCTACGCCACTGCTTGTCCTCAGCTTCCTGCCTCCACTGAGTTGACCCACGAGCTCTATCCTGTATATCTTTCTTGTTTGCCTATCTTAGTTTGTTTCTAATCTCACCCCTTTCCTTTAAGTACCTGATTTTTTCTCTTCTCATCAGTCTGTTTCCTCCATCAGGGTTATCTCCCCTCCATTTTTTATACCACTTGTCTCTGTGTCACCTGTCTCCCTCTTTTTAACTCAACTGACTCTTTCTCAGTGGGCACGTCTTTTTATCACTTCTTTCTCACCTTTCCAGGATCCAGCTGCAGTCCTTTTTCTGTCTGTCTTGCATCTTTCTCACCAGCCACCTCTTTATCACTCTCTATCTGTTGTTTCTCTCTATAAGGTGTCTGTTTCTCAACTGTCTCGTTATCACGTCATTCTCTCAGCTGTCTTTCTCGCTCAGCTGTGCCCTTCTCACCTATCTGTCTATAGCCTCTCTCACCAACCTGCTTGGCGATCTCATTTGTATCTTTTTCACATGCCTGTCTCTGTAACACCTTTTCTCTCTTAGCTCTCTTTCTTACTTGTCTCTGTCATTTCTCTGTTATGTTATGTGTAGGTGAGGAGCGCACAACTCATTCGGGACGCTAATAAAAGGGAGCTGTGCTGGCCGTGTCTGGGGTCTAGGTAAAGAGCCATGTCTTCAGTTTCATATGGAACTCAAGAATGGAAATGGAGGCTGTGATGTGTAGGAGGAGGTCATTCCAAGCTTAAGGAGTAAAGTATGCGAAAGCTTGACTGCCGGCTCCAGCTTTGCATATGCGGGGGATGTGTGCGAGCAAGAGCGGAGGTTTCTCATCTCACATCCATCTCCCATTGACCTCTTCTCAGCTGCCTCTTATTAACCTGTCTCTATCATACCTTCTCTTGCAGCTGTTTACCCCTTTCTTTCATATGTCTCCATTTGACCTCCGTGTCCCTTTGTCTGGTTTCCTCTCAGTCTCTTGCTCCTAATTCTTTATCTCCTTCTCTCACAAACACACCCATCTCTCCCTCACTTGTCTCCTACTACTGCTGTATTTCTGTCTTTTTCTATTTCATCTCATTTTTAGGTCTCGGATCTAAATGGCGCACATGTGATGGAGCAAGAACTCACAATGAGACTTGCTCGTAAGCAATCTTCTCACAGTATTAATTTATTAAACTTTGTAATGTCTCCACTAACAAATGCACACATGAACACTATCCTAGAGAAGCTTGCCTATGTGTTTAAACTAATAAGTAACGCTTGTCTAAATCTATAATGGCCGCTAAGCGCGGGAATTTCATTGCGCATGTGTCAACCATATCACGTGGTGTGACGTCTTTCTTTGCTTGGAGGGAAATCTTTGCTTCTGCGCAGAGTGTATTAAAATGGCTGCTTAATGTTTTCACGTGCTAAAGCTTGCGCATATGCTGCAATTAAAACTGTGGTATTCTAATGCTATTAATGCGTGATAGATTTATAAATAAATGGGAATAGAGTAGACAAAGTGGGTATACAGTGAAAACATTTATTTTGTGATTTTAATATTTTCTTCTTTGACTTTTTATTAGTTTATAAATGGGACTGGGTTGGTTGAACTGCAGCTCGAGAGACATTGGTTCTGCACATGCGCCCTGCAAGGATGACCAGAGGAAGCGATGAAGTCAACTTGGAAGCCCTCCAAGGTCGCAAAGCCTGGTTCACAAGTTCATCTGAAATGTACCTGAAGTCGAAACAATTGTATACAAAATGTATTACGGAATCAATGGGAAACGGGTGGGAAATAAAGCAAATGTATTAATTGTGATGGGCGGTATTCTAAAACAATGGGCTTAAAGAAATTGAACTAAATTGACATGGTGTGAGGATCAACCCCCTGTCCCCGTCCAATCAGAAGTAGTGGGCCCATAATTTGGAAACATTAATGGGAGGTACCTGGGAGTAGAAGGGTATAATAGATATAGAATTAGCTAATTAGTTCGAGATCAGGGTTTTTTGGTGCTCGACGAGCTGATCGATTGCAGACTGAACCGCTGTCCAGAGAGGTCCTGAGGTGGGGCGGCGGATTCCTAGAAGACGACTCGAGAGAAGCAAGGAGAAGCGAAGTATCAGAGAGGGGAATGACGCAGGCGTCGTTGATAGAGAGGTCACCTGTCCTGAACCTGGTCCGGAGGTCTTTGGTCTTCATCCTTCTTGGGACCTATCTTTCCAACTCCTTGGCCAAGGGGTTTGGTTTCTCGCACCTTTAGGTAAATATAAATGCAACCTTTAGCTGTGCTGCTGTCTCTATCTTCTTCTTTCTGGGGAACCGTCATTGATCGATAATTGATTATTATGCTTCATCCTTGATATACGATTAAGTATCATGTGGTTCTGTATTTTACTCTGCTAAAACTTTAGATAAACATTTTAAACTTCCTGACTCAGTGATTATTTAGAAATTATGAATTGTAATGAATGTCACTCATTTTAAACTTCCCAATTATCAAAGGGTCCATTGGTAAGTCATTACTCTTCAATCAGAAAAGTAATTGGTAGCAGGGATATTGATAAAGAGTACAGCTGACCCACCAGCGGAAATTGCTAGCGTAGTATAAATGAATGGGCCCAGGTGAGTATTCGGTGTACGAATGCTTGTTGCTAGTAACCCGCTGGATCAGTTTTCTGGTTATCAGAGGATGGTTGTACTTTGTTAATTGGGTAATGAGAATTTTATTTTTATAAACTTACATCTGTTTGTTCAAAAGTTTTGTTTTATGTTGTCCAGAATTCCCCGGGGAAAATTGAATAGCGGCTGGTAAGTGGAAGCCATACTGCAGTGAGGTTATCTGTCAGGCAGAAATAGTACTGAAAAGTTAAGCAGGGCTATCAGTACTTGTTAGGGACTCTATGCGTGTGAGTAATAGCAAAAGAATACGCTGGTAAAAATTTGATGTTATATCACCTAGCAAGGGTAACATTGGAGAAGTAGCAGGTATTTCTGAAGCTTACATGAAGAGTAAATGGAAGGGTTTTACTCGTAGTGTATGTTTAGTAAACGGAAAGGTTTACTAAGGGTGAGAGAAACTATCCTTTTCAATTTAGCGAAACTGACACGATAGCGAATGTTTTTATGTTACTGAATTTTAATAAGAAGTACAAAGAAAATAAAGCTTTGCGTACTGAATTTGTAAAGGGAGAGTCAGCTGCCGGAGAGGAAGCTGACGTCACAAACCGCCGCGCTGGGATTGGTTGAAACAGCGGGCGTGGAAAGACTCTTGTAAAGGAGGGGTCAGTAGTCAGGAGTAATACTGACGTCACAGGTGTCACGCTGGGATTGGTCGAAACAGCGAGGGACAGAGAAGTGCAGATTGTAAAGGAGGGGTTGTCAGACAAACGTCACTAAAAGGCCGCGGTAGGATTGGTTCAGAGACAAATGTTAGTTGGAATTTAATTAGTTGTTAGCTTAGAAGTCGAAATCCTAGTGGATAGTGGAGAATATATGTGGAAACTTGATCCGACTTTAACAGGAACCCGTCCAGACAAGAGATTCTTAGGTTTTGTAGAATATAATTTGATACATAGATAATTACCCAAAATGTATGGAGAAAAGAGAAAAATGTCATTTCTACAGAAGGTTAAAAATTATTTTAAGAAAGATAAACCCATCAAAACTAGAGAAGGAATTATCATTCCACCAGCAAAAGCGCCCGCTTCATTCATGATGATGGAGAGAGGTTATCATACTTGCGTATGGTTAGAAAATTGGATAGAATATACCAAAAATGATGGAATATTAGCATTCCCAGAGAATGGTACTTTCAATGGGAGAATTCTTCAAAATTTGAGATTGAGGATGAATGATTTAGAACCCAGACCAAGATTAACGCAATACTGAAGCCTTAGAAGAATGGGAAACCGAGGCATTCGAACGTGACCGAGCAAGAAGCAGTAGGGGTTATCGGGGATTTTTCCTAGATACCAAAATCAGTCAAGAGATGGTCAAATGAAGCAGTGGAGAAGAGCGATGCTTACAGAGGGTTTGTATCCAGTATTTATGACAGAAGAGTCATTAGGAGGTAAATGCACAGAGAAGACAAAACATTTGACAGGGTTTGGAGATTCTGAAGATGAATTTATGGAAGAAATATTAAAGAATCCACCACCATATCAGGAAGGGACAAGTGGATGCACCCCAAGCGCACCACTTTTAAAAACAGAGCAGAATTGATACAGAAAATAGCACAGCTGAATGTACATCCTGATTCCCTGACCATACCTGTAACAATTGGTCCCGTGGTTCCCTTATATGGGGACAAGGTAAATTATCCGAAACCATTAGTGATGCCTACACCTGTAGAAATCCCATAACCTGAACCTGTAATAATTGATGATCAAATGAGTGATTGTGAATCTATGATATCCTTAATGGATTTACCAATTCGAGGATCTGTAAATAGTACTCCTAGAAGAATAACACCTGGTTGCTCCAAAGATGTAAATATAGTAACATCATCTGGAACTAAGTGTGCCACAGTAGTAACGCCAGAAGACTTAGAAAGATGGGCACAAGGATCAGACAGACAGAGTTCACCCCAAAGATCATGGACATCTACAAATTAAAAGTCGAGTTAGAAGAAATGATAGCAGGAAATGTGGGAGTAGATCGTTTAAATACTTACGATGAAGAAGAGCTATTGTTTGTATGCAGAAGCATCACTAGAAATGTAAAAATATTTCATGAGAAATTATCAGATTTGGCCTTACAGATGGGAATTGAAATAGGGAAGTCAAAAGTACTACAGAAACCCTATAGAGCAGACTTTTCTGACAAAGATTTAGAAAATATGAATGCCTCTGGCCGAAAACTACAAGTAAAAGAATTAATGTCAGTATTACAGAAATGGGGAGATCTAGATAAATGGAAAACTAGATGGACAAAGAAAAAGGAAGAGGCACGGTACAGTAGAACAACTTCTGAATATTTATTGAAAGAAACAGGGAAAGCAGATCAGATGTACCCGATGCGAGAAGTACCTGGAGGAGGTTATGTACATGTCCCATGGAGTAGACAGGATATTTTGTCATTTACGAATGATTTCCCAAAGTTGAGAAAAAAGCCAATTGAATGGTACAAGCAGGTTGAGAGGTTTATGAAAGTGTCAAAGGTATTGTTAAAGGACTTGGATGGTTTGTTCGACATAGTGGTACCTGCCGATTTGTGGACAGATTGTAAGATTACAGTTGACTGGCCGAGTGAAGAGTATCCTAGAGATCCAAAGACAGGTGCTCCATCAAGTGATGTGATGAAAAAGTATCAGCAGGTGATAACTTACCTGAAAGGGAAAATACCACCGAAAGAAACGGATTGGGTGAAAATAGACAGGACTACCCAAGAAGCAAGTGAATCAGTACATGCCTATTATGAACGCCTATTGCAGGTATTCAAACAGTATAGTGGATTTGAGGACATTGGAGATAAAAACATGAGTCAGTTTGTTTACCGATTTGTTTATGGTTTAAAGCCAGAGATTTGTCAGATGATTAAACAGCACATGTTGTGCTGGCAAGAGAAACCCATTGATGAAATTTTGAAATATGCAAAATATTGTGGAGACGATATTGAGGATAGGCACAAGAAACTGCAAGAGAAAGTGATGTGGGCTCAGGTGAAAATGGCTGAGCGACAGGGAATTAATTTGGATAATCCAACTGATAATCAGGGAAAAGATTCTGGAACAAATGGTGACACAGGAAATGGTGGTAAAGTGAGAGGACGAATGAGTAGAGAAGAGGCTAAAAGAAATTTCCTTGTCATGGATGCGGAAAGTTGGGGCATTGGAAGGATGAATGTAAAAAGATTCGAAATAATAATGGCCCAAATCATAATTTAAATCCACAGACGCAGAATGACTCACAGCAGGGTGTAAATCCTCAGAGTCAGTTGCCATCTGCTCCTATACAGGATAATGTAAGCAGAGCAAAGCACGGTACAGACGTCGGATATCAAGGAGGAAGTGGTAAGAATGATTATGTAACTTCACAGTTTCTTTTACAGGATGATTTTTATCAATATAACCAATGACGGTGCCTAAGAGAGGGGGAGAAGGAGTGCATGCTTGGCGCATCCTTGCCGGTAGACCAGTCAGGTCCATATGTTGAAGGGAAAGTAAGAGGTAATGATATCACTTTCCTTTTGGACACTGGTGCTACTCGTTCTACTGTGAGAACAGCAGACATCCCAGACCTTCCTCTCTCTGGAGAAGCTATCCAAGTTGTAGGTGTAGCTAATCGTAAAATTAAAACACCTCTTACCAAACCAATGGAAGTAAAAATTGGAAATTTTAGAGAAATGCATCAGTTTGTAGTGTGTGATTCCAGTCCAGTAAACTTACTGGGCCGAGATTTGTTGTGCAAAATGAACTGCACAATTTTCTGCACACCGGATGGTGTTGCAGTTCAGACCCGGATGAAGATCATGTATATAAAATTATGATTGCAAAACAAGCTACAGAAGTAGATGAGATGTTTTCTTTGATAACAGAAGACGAGTTACCTGAAGAATTAAGAACTACAGTAAATTCCATGGTATGGGATTTCACCGGGAAAAGAAGTAGGACTTATGGCCAAAATAGACCCAGTAAAAATCACTGTAAAGGAAGGTGCAATTTTCCCAAATACCAAACAGTACAAAATGAGCGCAGAAGTAAAAGCAGGAGTTGTTGAGGAAATTAACAGAATGGTAAAACAAGGCATATTAAAAGAAGTTATGAGTAGCCCTTGTAATTCACCAATCATGGGTTTGAAGAAGCCTAGTGGAAAGTATAGGATTGTTCAGGATTTACGCAAAATTAATAAGATTGTGGTACCTTGTTGTCCTATAGTGCCAAATCCTGCAGTAATCCTATACCAGATCCCCTGGAGTGCAGAATGGTTTACTGTGATTGATTTATGCCAAGCATTCTTTTCAATACCATTGCACCCAGATAGCCAGTATCTCTTTTCATTTAAATTTGAGAACAAAGTCTATGCGTGGAATCGTGTTCCTCAAGGATACACGGAAAGTCCCTCCACTTTCAATCAAATACTGAAGAGGTGTTTGGAGAAGTTAGTGCTACCCAGAAGTTCAGTCTTGGTACAGTATATAGACGACTTACTAGTAGCATCCAGCACTCATGATGATTGTGTTGAAGATTCAATTGCCTTACTTAACCATTTGGCTGAGGAAGGACATAAAGTATCTCCTGAAAAACTGCAGTTTTGTACAACAGCAGTTCAGAATTTAGGACACCAAATTGAGAGGGGAAAAGAAGGATAACCTCTGAAAGAGTAAAATTAATCAAGAGAATGCAAATGCCTGTAACTCAAAGAGAAGTGAGAATGTTCCTTGGAATAGTGGGATATTGTCGACAGTGGATAGTAGGGTTTTTCTCTGCTAGCAAAGCCATTGATTCAAATGACGAAAAAGAAGGCAAAGGACCCAGTTGAGTGGGATGATGAGAGCGTAGGAGCTTTTGTAAAATTGAGAAGTGCTTTGTGCGAAGCACCTGCCCTAGGTATGCCTGATTATACCAGAGGGTTCGCGTTATTCTGTCATGAGAGAGAAAACTGTGCACTTTCAGTCCTAACTCAGAGACATGGTTTGGACAGACGTCCTATAGCATATTTTTCTGCTACATTGGACCCAGTGGCAGCAGCGTTGCCAGGCTGTTTAAAAGCAGTAGCTGCTACATGTTTGAGCATTGAACAAAGTGAATCAATTGTAATGGGACATCCTGTAAAAGTGTTTGTCCCACACTCAGTTGTGATTCTGTTGACAAGAACCAGAACTCAGTATCTTACTCCTAGTCGGCTGACTAAATATGAGAGAATAATCTTAGGTGCTGAAAATTTGACTATCGTCAGGTGCACAATTGTAAACCCTGCAACATTATTACCAGATCCGTATCATGAGGAAGTCAAAAATGATGAAGAGGAACATGATTGTTTACAAGTCACAGAATTGTGCACCAAACTGCGTCCTGATATACAGGAACTGCCTCTCAGGAATCCAGACAGGGAGCTGTTTGTGGATGGTTCATGCCAAAGGCATGAAGATGGCAAATTAAGTGCAGCATATGCTGTATGTGAATTAACTGGAATAGTCGAAGCATCCTATTTACCAGGAGTCAAGTCTGCACAAGTAGCTGAATTAATTGCTTTGATTAAAGCCTGCAAAATTGGGAAGAATCAGAAAGTAACCATATTTACGGACAGTCAATATGGAGTGCGGGGTTGTGCATGACTTTGGCCAACTGTGGATGCAGAGGGATTTCATGACTTCTTCAGGATCCCCAATCAAAAATGGACAGTTTGTAAAAGAACTATTAGAAGCAATACAATCACCAAAAGAATTGGCGGTGGTGAAATGTGCCGCACACCAGTCAGGAGATGACTGGGTGGTAGTCTGTAACAGATATGCAGATCTGGTGGCTCAACACTGTGCCAAAAACAGGTTGTCAGTAAATAAAAAGGTTGAAAGAATGGGAATCAGCTGCCAACTTATGTTATGTGCACCACCTGAAACATGGAATGATGTGAAGAGATTGCAAGACGATGCTGACGAGTGAAAGAGATGTTTGGATAAAAATAGGATGTACCCGAAGAGCAGATGTCGATGTATGGGTATACGCAGACGGCAGACCAGTCATGCCCGACTGTCTGATTTCACAAATGGCCAGAATGTATCATGGAGACACATGTAGGGAGAGATGCCATGATTAGACTCTTCAGGCAAAGTTGGTATAATCCAAAGTTTAGGGCTGCAGCAGAGAGTCTATGCCAAAGGTGTTTAACTTGTCAAATGAATAATCCAGGAAGAAAAACAGTAATTGGTTTGGGAAAAATTGAAAAGGCTGAGGGTCCCTTTGTGAGATTACAGCTAGATTTCATACAGTTACCACCATGTAGAGGACTGAAATATGTACTTGTCATAGTATGTCTGTTTTCAAGGTGGGTGGAGGCTTACCCTACCAGAAGGAATGACAGTATTACAGTCGCAAAGCTGTTGCTACGAGAACTCATTCCTAGGTTCGGTTTTCCTGTAACTTTGGAATCAGATAGAGGAAGTCACTTCAACAACGATGTGATCAGAATAATCTGTGAAGCATTCCAAATTGAGCAGAAATTGCACTGTGCGTATCGCCCAAGAGGCTTCTGGAATTGTTGAACAAATGAATGGCACAATAAAATCAAGACTGACAAAAATGTGTGCATCAACATCGTTAGATTGGCCAGATGCATTGCCACTTGTTTCAATGGGACTCAGAAGCATTCCTGATAGAAATACCGGATTGAGTCCATTTGAAATAATCATGGGAAGAGCAATGAGACAAGCACATGTACCTACAAGTAAACTGCTGAACATAACTGATGATATGGTTCTGGATTATTGCAAAGGATTGGCTGACCCTAGTGCGTTCTGTCTCTCACCGAAGTTGGAGAAGACGCAGTTTCCAGACAGCCTGAGCAAGAGCATGATCTGAACCCCGGAGATTGGGTGGTTGTGAAGCATCACACCAGAAAGCGTGTTTATCACCCAGGTGGGGCGGAACCTTGTCAAGTTATACTGAGTTACGAACACAGCAGTGAAATGTGCAGGATTGCCCTAATTGGATTCATGTAAGCCACACCAAAAGGGTGCCAGAACCTGAAGGACAAGATCCTCAGACAGCATCAATAACTGAGGAAGCTGAAGGTTGGGCAGCTGAAGAATCCCAGGTGAGAGATTCGAGAGAAGCTGAAGAAGAACAACCGAGCACAAGTCAGGACTGGATACCAGTGGTTGACATACCAGAAGTTTACAACAGAACAAGAAGCCGATCAAAATTAGAAGGAATTAGGGAAGACCAGATAGGTGAAGAAGAAGCAGCTCAGGATGAGGGAAAATGAAACAATAAGAGAACCTGAGCAGGACCAGATAGGGAGAGGAAATTGGGCTCAAATCGACAACGAAACAACAAAATTGGAGCAGGGACAGACAGGTTTGAAGAGACGCGGTCAGGCTGCAGAAGTACAAAGTGCAATAAGCCCTGATCAGAACAAGTTAGATTTAGGAAAATACGTTCAAGAAGAAGAAGATCACGAGAACCTCAAGCATGAAGGCGTAAATCCTGAACAAGGTCAATTGCTAGAAACTCACATTGGAGCAATTGAAGAAAAACCAATAAGACCTGAAAAAGAACAAATAGAAGAAGAAACTGAGAACGAAGAAAAACAAACTGTGCCACAACTTGAAATTAAAAGAACTTCTGAAGAAGAAATATGAAGTGAAGAGACAGTGCAAACAAAGAAGGTCAGAAAAGGTGATCATTGGCCTAGTGTCATTAAAAGAGTAAAATATCATATAGAAACCAGAAGTGAAGATCCAGAACAAGTAAATGAAGTAACAATCCTAACTGGACAAACAAGTGGAACTGAAAAACGAAAAAGCAAAAGACTGAAACTTGTGAACAATAAATTTAAAGGTCCTGATTGGACTTATTTATTTATTTATTTATTTAAACAGTTTTATATAGCGCTGGCTAGACCCAAAGGTATTAGAGCGCTTCACAAGGGTTAAGAGAGGAGCAAGTTGCAAAATAACATTTGTACAAAAAGCAGTGCCAAATAATCAAAACCATAAGCCAAGAACAGTCAATACAAGGTCGAGAAAGTCAAGGTACAAATTAGGCCATAGCCGGAGTTGGTTAGCAGGACTAACATGGGTTAACTGGGAAGGGGGAGACAGTAAAGAGGTAGGGGAGCAGAGGAGGGTGAAGGGAGAGGAGGTGGCATGTGGGGCTGGGTCATGATTATAGGAGGACTAGTAAGGGGAAGTGGAAGTATATGTAAGGATGGGAGGAGTGGGGTGCAGTGAATCAAGTATAAAGTGGGGCGCATCTGACAATAGCATGGGCAGGATGTGGAACCCACGTATAGTGGTAGGTTTAAGGACCCCAGTATTTGTTGAGAAGGTGCCTTTTAAGATCTCTTTTGAAGCTGGGGTAGGAGGGATTGCAGGCGTAGATCTTTAGGGAGTGAGTTCCAAATAGTAGGTGCATTGCCGGAGAAAGAGGCGGAGTTGGGTGGCTTTCTTATTAACCAAGGGGGACTAGCATAAGAGTATTTGTACTCCTCAATTCTCTTGAGCAGCCCGTTTTGTAGGAGTTTATCCGAGAGATACGCTGGGGTTTGATGGTGCAGGGCTTTATGCGTAATGCAAGCATTCTTGTAGTGGATTGGCCTTCAATGGGAAGCCACTTGAGTTCTTTGAGGATGGGGGAGATGTGGTCATACCGCTTACAATCTGAGATAAGCCTGGCTGCGAGGTTAAGGACAGATTTTATTGGGGCTAAGTAGACTTTCGGAGTTCCAGAGAGAATGGCATTGCCATAGTCCAGTCTAGAAAGTACTAGTGATTGAACAACTAGTAACAACTATATAATCCTTGAAGACTACGAGAGTTCAGAGTCAAGTGAAAGTGGTGACGAAGGAACAAGTGCGGAACTGACTTATGAAAAAGAAATAAAACCGCCTTGATAACGTTAAGTCTTGAAAAGAAAAGATAAGAAGAGAAATCATCCTTGTCAAAATGCCTGACGACAGAGTTTCTGGGAGACCGAAACGGAAATGTTGTAAAAGATGCTGTGCTATATGCATATGTAGTCTGGTAGTGGTGCTTATAGTATGGATAGGTGTGATCGTAGCAATTCCTTACCTTCTGATAATGGATAAAAAGATTAACAACGAAGGGAAGGATAGATAACTGAAAGGTAATATAGTAGAATTAAAGGCAGAAGATGAACCAGAGTTTCATCATGAGGTAACAGATAACGACACTAGTTTGAATGTTTTCACAAAATTATTGTCTCAATATGTAGATACCATGGAAGTTAGTAATTGTTATGTCTGTATGAAGTTACCCGAATCAGTAGCTGAAGGATTAACATATCATCACTTACCATTAACTTATGGCATATCATGTAGTGTATTGACTAGTTTATTTTATAGAACAGGGAGACTTCAGTATTATTATTCAGATATAGATGTGATATTTTCTGAGGTTCCGATTCGAAAGAAAATGAATCCAGTGCTTAGTAGTCAAGATGCACAGTTTATGGGAGAATTTTCTTAACAATGAAATCGATAGATATAACACATGCACATAGAAGCAATCTAACATGTTCATTACATGAAGAAGAAAAGATATTTTTGAATTTAGTAGAAAATAGAAGACAAGAGATTTCCAAAAGAAAGCATCTGAGCATAAGGCTCATCTGTCACCTTGGGCTGAGAAAGAGGGTAGTTACACACCTGGCAAGGCTCAAGCTGCTATGGCTCTGGATTTTGTAAAGACAGGGAAAATTTGTCTACATAGGTTAAAGACTGAGTATAACAATATTTTCATCGGTACCAGTGAATGTGAACATAATTTCTTAATTCTTGGAGGTTGGGGACTAAAAGGAGGAACAGATTCAGTTTTCCTGGAATCTATTATGTGTGTGGGAATAAGGCTTACTTTAGGCTTCCTGCACGGTGGTATAGAAGTTGTTATTTTGGAATAGGTTTTCCAAAAATATACCACGTAAAAAGAAACACTGGGAGCAATGAAAATAATAGTGAATTAACACGTAGCAAAGAGCTAGTTTTTCTGAAATTGTAGGTGATATATTTGGTGCATTGATACCTTCAGTGGGAATAATTCTGAACTCAAGGAAAATATGTAAATTATCTACAGTGGTTGATCGACTTATCAACGGACACTGCTGGAGGATTTCTAATGATTAATGCGGAGATGGTTGTGATTAGATCAATGGTTATGCAAAATCGACTTGCTCTTGATATAATATTGGCAAAAGAGGGCGGAGTCTGTAAATTATTGAAAACGAAACACTGTTGCACGTACATACCTGACAAAAGTGCAGAAATTGGAGCGTATATACAAGAATATAACAAAACTTGAGAATGAACTAAAACCACTGGAAGTTGATAGTGTATGGGAAAGATTGACGAATAGTATAGCGTCAATTGGTACCTGGTTTGCTAATGTAGGGAAAGGACTTATAGGTCAAATATTAGTACCCTTAGCAGGGATAGCAATAATAGTACTGTCAATAATAATATGGTGCAAATGTTGTAGAAAGAATGAGGCGTATAGAGTGACAGGAAAAGGAAAGAAATGAAAATTTGATGAAATTGAACTAGAAGATCTGAAAAGTGAATTATACAAGAAACTGAAAGGAGATGATAAAAATAGAAAATGTAAAAATGAAGCTGAGACAATTATATGCTAAAAGTTGGCATCTGGTTGTGGGTAGTATTTTGATGGCTCAGAAACGCCATCAGAGAGGGGATTGATGGAGCAAGAACTCACAATGAGACCTGCTCGTAAGCAATCTTCTCACAGTATTAATTTATTAAACTTCGTAATGTCTCTACTAACAAATGCACACATGAACACTATCCTAGAGAAGCTTGCCTATGTGTTTAAACTAATAAGTGACGCTTGTCTAAATCTAAAATGGCAGCTAAGCGCGGGAATTTCATTGCGCATGTGTCAACCATATCACGTGGTGTGACATCTTTCTTTGCTTGGAGGGAAATCTTTGCTTCTGCGCAGAGTGTATTAAAATGGCTGCTTAATGTTTTCACGTGCTAAAGCTTGTGCATATGCTGCAATTAAAACTGTAGTATTCGAATGCTATTAATGCGGGATACATTTGTAAATAAATGGGAATAGAGTAGACAAAGTGGGTATACAGTGAAAACATTTATTTTGTGATTTTAATATTTTCTTCTTTGACTTTTTATTAGTTTATAAATGGGACTGGGTTGGTTGAACTGCAGCTCGAGAGACATTGGTTCTGCACATGCGCCCTGCAAGGATGACCAGAGGAAGCGATGAAGTCAACTTGGAAGCCCTCCAAGGTCTCAAAGCCTGGTTCACAAGTTTATCTGAAATGTACCTGAAGTCGAAACAATTGTATACAAAATGTATTACGGAATCAATGGGAAACGGGTGGGAAATAAAGCAAATGTATTAATTGTGATGGGCGGTATTCTAAAACAATGGGCTTAAAGAAATTGAACTAAATTGACATGGTGTGAGGATCAACCCCTGTCCCCATCCAATCAGAAGTAGTGGGCCCATAATTTGGAAACATTAATGGGAGGTACCTGGGAGTAGAAGGGTATAATAGATATAGAATTAGCTAATTAGTTAGTTCGAGATCAGGGTTTTTTGGTGCTCGACAGAGCTGATTGATTGCAGACTGAACCGTTGTCCAGAGAGGTCCTGAGGTGGGGGCGGCGGATTCCTAGAAGACGACTCGAGAGAAGCAAGGAGAAGCGAAGTATCAGAGAGAGGAACGACGCAGGCGTCGTTGATAGAGAGGTCACCTGTCCTGAACCTGGTCCGGAGGTCTTTGGTCTTCATCCTTCTTGGGACCTATCTTTCCAACTCCTTGGCCAAGGGGTTTGGTTTCTCGCACCTTTAGGTAAATATAAATGCAACCTTTAGCTGTGCTGCTGTCTCTATCTTCTTCTTTCTGGGGAACCGTCATTGATCGATAATTGATTATTATGCTTCATCCTTGATATACGATTAAGTATCATGTGGTTCTGTATTTTACTCTGCTAAAACTTTAGATAAACATTTTAAACTTCCTGACTCAGTGATTATTTAGAAATTATGAATTGTAATGAATGTCACTCATTTTAAACTTCCCAATTATCAAAGGGTCCATTGGTAAGTCATTACTCTTCAATCAGAAAAGTAATTGGTAGCAGGGATATTGATAAAGAGTACAACTGACCCACCAGTGGAAATTGCTAGCGTAGTATGAATGAATGGGCCCAGGTGAGTATTCGGTGTATGAATGCTTGTTGCTAGTAACCCGCTGGATCACATGCGCTGTTTGAAGCGAGACATGCTGTATCTACATCGTGGCTTATAGCCTGGCCATAGGCTTCCCATTTGCTGTCACCCTTGTCGCTCCATTTTTCGTCCTTCCCACTTGTCAAGGACATGCATTCGTCATGCTTTTTCCAGTGTTTAGCCCCTCCCTGAGTGCACCTCCCAACTACATTTAAACATACACGGAGGGCATTGTTTCGGGACTACTTTTGTATTTTTCGGGACCGTGTTCTCACGTCCAACCACGCCCTAGGGTGACAAAATGTAGGCTTTTAGTTAAGAAAAGTGGCCTTTATTCCAAACAATAGCAGAACTTGGCTAAGGTAATTCGAGAATGAGATTGTCTATTCTACGACTTTTTCTTAAGTCGAAGTTTCCTGAAAGTTATGCAGGAACATACATGCCACATTGGATAATGTTGATGTCTCACAGGCAGCGTCATGCAAAATTGTCTTCTTTGCCGTCTAAGAATTCTTAGTTGCTTATACTGTCAAAGGCTATACAAACCATTTGAAAGAGGGGGTGGTCTTAGGGTGCATATACCTAGAAGGGTAGGTAGGCTTTTGCTTTCATGCAAGCTTAGTTGCATGCATTGCATCCATATATCCCTTAATTTGATGAATGCGGTGATGCCACATATGAGAGTTTGGCGGCGGTGGGGATGCCGGGGTGGCGACAAGTCCATTGAAAGGCACAAGAGCAGAGCAGACTTGTAATGGATAGCTGCCTTCCATACGTTTGCCATCCCTTTAAAACAAAGCTGACAAGATTTTTGAACAAGGGGGGGTCTTCTTAGGGCGCATATACCTAGATGGGATGGTAGGCTTTTGCTTTCATGCAAGCTTAGTTGCATGCATTACATTCAAATATCTCTTGTTTTGATCAGTGCGGCAATGCCACATATGAGAGTTTAGGGGCGGTGGGGATGCCGGGGTGGCAAGGAGTCCGTCAAAAGGCACAGTAACAGAGAAGACTTGTCATGGATATCTGCCTCTATACATTTGCCATCCCTTTAAAACAAAACTGATGAGATTCATTTGCATATGTTAAGGTTTCAGTATAAAACCGGCCCCAACATTTCCAAACAGGCTAGCCTCTTTAAAAAGCCACTAGAGTTAGAAGAGAGTCAGCCACATGACTGGGGTTGTTTTTTTCACCATCAGCCTTAACCCAGAGAAATAAATTACAAGGGACAGAAAAGGGTGAAAGGAGCGAGAAAAAGATAGGAAACAGTGGCAACCTGCAGGAGTAAGACAGACGGGAAGTGTAGAGCCACATGCAGGGATGCATTTACCATGTTCGCATCAAAGCCCATGGTTGCCTTGCTAGGTTACTGACTGTGCACATTTCTCCTTTTGTTTACCCACTTCATATTCATCAATGCTAGCCCGTAGCATAGCAGAAAAGGGAGAGTTGGTGCCTGGAGAAATTTCTAGTACAGTTGCACCAAGCAATCCATTCTCTTGGGGGAGAGGAGGTGGCGTAGCGGGAAGACCTGCTGACTTTTGAGATGGGGAACCAGGTTCGAGCCTTTGCGTCAACTCAATGTCCTGTGATTCAGGGGAAATCACTTAATGTCCCCATGCCTACCAAAAATTAATGTGTCCTTGTGTAATGTAACTGGTGCTCATGTAAAGCGTTCCAATACCTGCATGTCGAGTTCGTGCTATATAAAACTGCAAAAACAATCTAGGAGAAAATTAGGGATGGATGTGTGGGATGGGTGTCAGACTGGACTTTAGCCGATTAATAATGCGAGCTTGCTCAGTGTTCTGTTTTTACTCAAGGCTCTCAATCCTAAATTAGCAATCTTGTTCGGGTTTGAAACTGATTGATCTATAAAAAAAAAAAAATATGCCACTGCGAGTACTAGTTTGTTTCACAGTTTCTGGGTACCTAAGCAGACATTATAGGAAAATCATCATATCACTGGGATACAAAATGAAGTGATGTCTGCCATTTAAATTATAATGTAGTGCACCCGCTAATACATTATCTGAAATCAATAAGTAAAATTTTTTTTGTTGTGTGCTGTTCATAAATTGCTGTGCCTAGGCAAGCTAACTGTTAGAACCTGGCCTTGTTCCAGAGGTTTGCCTCCTGCGGTGTGGATACATTGTGGTGCCGCTCACCACCGGGGGGGGTCTCAACGCCCATAGCGTGATTGGCCAGCAGGACCAGGATTCATGATTGTCGGCCCAACATTTTTTGCGGGGTAGCAATTGTAGGAGGGTACTTGCTGCATCATGCTCATCCCATGTGACAGATTTTCTTCCACACATTGTAAGGTCAAGGTTACCACAGAGCCAAAATGAATTCAAAGGGCTTGTGGTTCCCTATTGCCTTTGTTCCAGACAGCATGAGACTCTCTCCCCTTCTGACAAAAATCAGGAAGTGTAATTTAATTCTAACAAATGTCTGGAAGCACCAGCAACTCAAATAGCACTACTGCGGGGAATTCAACTATTCAATACTCGAAAATTTCCTCTGACCTCCTTTTTAGGTCTCGGCTCTAGACAGCATGCATGCACTGTCTCGAACTGAGACATGCTGTATCTACATCGTGGGCTTACAGCCCACCCATAGGCTTCCCATTTGCTGGCACCATCGTCGCTCCATTTTTCGTCATTTGTCAAGGACATGCATACGTTATGCCTCTTCCGGTGTTTAGCCCTCCCCGAGCTCACCGCCCAACTACATTTAAACATACGCAGCAGGCATTGTTTCAGGACTACTTTTTTATTTTGCGGGACAGGGTTCTCACTTGCAACCATACCCTATATGATATAACACGCTACCCATTTACACAAGCGCTTTAGCGAAACACACACGGGTAGTAAGCGCTATATAAATGTTGCTATGTAATAGACAGCCCAGTCTGCAGGTTGGAGCTCTCTGGACGGTTATGATGATGCACAAGTGCGTCTTTTTGCTCCATTCTGCAGTGTGGTGATGCACAGAGGCGTCAGAGCAGAATGACACTGCAACATTATGCGGTGCACCTCTTTTAACTAGCACTTTGGGAACTTAAATGAGGGGCGTCAGTTTTTGGGCTGGGAAAAGACCTCCCCGCTTATGACCTTAGGACAACAACTCACCTCACCACCTCCACTTTCTAGGAGAGGCAGACCCCCCTCCCCTGGTGATGACAAACTCCACCTCCCCTACTGTCGCGTACAAGCATCCCTTCTATGAATGTTCCACACTGGGCACCCTCATTACCAGTGGCGGCCTATGTAAAGTGGTAGGGCAAGGTTGGGTAATAAAAAAATATATAAAAAATTTACCTGCTGCTCCGCTCCACTTCCGCTGATGCTGCCGGTTGCCTCGTAGCTCCTCAGAAGTAGATGTGCCTCGAAGCAAAGACTCACCACCCAATCCAGATGCTGCTCTCATGCTATGAGAGCAGTGCCAGGATTGGTCTGAGCGGACTCATTTGCCACTCAGACAGTGCCTGGAGGTCTGTGCTGTTTCTCCAAATCGGCTGTGTAACATCGCTGGGTTAGAGAAGCATAAGTGCGCATGTCTGTTTGACCAGCCTAAGACGGCCGGCCAAACAGACATGCTCACTTACAAGTGCACACTACTCCTCCTCCTCCCTGTCATGCCAGGCACTGCCCTATACTTAATGCGCCGCTCGGGACGGCTATAAATAAAATGCTAATAACATTGTGTTATTATCATTTTGTATATCTGCTGGCTCTGGGCAGTGGGGTCGACGCTTCTCCGCCATTACATAGGAACCGCCCCTGCTCATTACTTGCAACTGGATAGACTTCACCAGCCACTCTTTATACTCGTCCCCATCGGAGTCAGTGGCAGCCATCCCTCCTGCAGAGCACCTGTGCATTGACACAGAAGTAGGACTACAGGGATGAACAGCCTGACGGCCCTCCTGCATGTACTACATAAGCTGCTCCAGCTTTGATGACTGCTGAAACGCGTTCTAATACCGCCCCCATCTTGGAAATCGCATTCAAGAATGCTGCAGATAACTATTTACTATTGTTATACAATGCCTAATGCTGGCCAAAATATTAAACAATTAACATATTATTTTTCTGTTACTACGTATTTCATTGATAATGGTAACCCACCGAGGAAATACAGTATGAGAGAAGTCTTAAACTGCATAATGCACGCAAAAGTACATATTCCATAGACTGGATTTCTGTGTGGACTTACATAGAAAATGTATTTAATCTTATGCGACCTATACCACTGACAATGCCAATAGCTCGGAGCTCTGTCATTGCCAAGACCCATGCTCTTTTTGCCAATGCTTGTTTATTTTTCTATTTCATCTCATCCTTTATGAAAGCGAAACACACAGGCGCTTTTCGCTGGTGCTGTCTCCAACAGCAACTACATTCTGCAGGCGGGCCCTATCATTTTTGCTACTCACTGGTTGCGGGACGGGGGTGCAGGTTCGAGTTAGGCCCCTGGGTTGATGTCAGTGGGCATAAAACAAGATTACCCTACTAAAGAAGCACAACTTGCTTTAGTTCAATCTATCCACTTACTTTTAAACTTCCAATAGGGCTCTGTAGAAAATTACCGAAAACGTGATACCTGAAGATTGGGTAATGGTGAAGAGGCCAACATAGATAAAACCCCAGACCTCAATAATTCAATAATTTTGAGGGATAAACAAAAACATTTTGTCTTTTTCAAATAAATGTGGTCATAGCTAAAGCAATACAAATGCAAACGTGCATTACTAGAGGCTCATTAATTAACTGCCTTGGGTGTATTACTGTACACTTAATTATAATGAAGTTTAAGTAATTAATTACAGGTTTTATTATATCTTAAATAACATTCGCCCTGCAGAGGAGATTTTCATTCAGACGAAGACCATGTAACCCCTCTTCAAAATGACAAGTCCAATTCCAAATAATAGAAACACTGCACACATTTCCTGTTTCAAAGTTATGACCAAACAAGCATTGTCAAATTAAATAAGTCTGCTTTGTAACTGAAACTGATTTTCTGTCTGTGGTATGTTTAGGCACTCAATAAGTCATTATAATTGTACTGTCACTCTTCCTTGCACTCATACATGCATTCGCCCACCCACTGACTCATTCTGCATTCACCTACTTATCCATCCACAAAAAAACAGACACATAAGCTCAACCACCATATGGAAGATAAAAGAATAAAAGTGAAAAAAGAAAACATGCCGCCACGTAAACGTGGCAGGCATATGCTTGCAATAAAAAATTAAACATAGCAATGGTTAACCATTCGCAATGGTATAGTACATGGTGTATCACTGCTTTAAGTTCCTGCATAGATGTATGTTTAGAAGCAAAGTGTTGACCTTCTTGTTGTGGTATAAAAAATGATACACTACGCACAATGCCATTCCAAGTGGCCACTTTGTAAACATTGCACTGGGCGGTCATCTTTGACTGCCAAAGTGTATAGTGTATCACTGTTATACTGATCCAAGGTGGCCAAAATAATGCTTCTAAATATGATGGCCATCTTGGGACTGTAAAACAATATACACTATGAACTATACTATTCCAGGATGACTCCCCAGCTTTGAGATAGTGACCGCATAGGGCACAGCACACCGCAAATGAGATGAGCAGCGAGTGAGTGTCCTGGTTGACCCGTCGGGGAAGTGGCAGGACACACTCGGAAATAAATTATTGGGGACCTATAAAAGAAAACACTGAAAACCAAATGTAAGAAAGTTGATTGTTATTTGTGGTGTGTGACTGCCCATCTCAATGAACGGTAACACTTATTGTCAGGGTGAGCCCTCAGCATCACTAAATTAACCTGAGCTCAGCCCCTGGTAGCTGTGGCACAGAGTAGATAAGCTTAACTTAGGGCAATGTATAAAGTATTTATGCAGTACCACAACAGTAATGAAGCCAAAACACCAAGAAATAAAAATCCCAAACCAATTAGAAAAATTTAATAAACAAAATGACACAAAAACAACAAAATTACAATAAGGGAAACCAGAGATATGAGTTTTTAAAGTTTTAGGTGAAAACAGCACCAAAAAGCACAAAGGGCCATTGGTCGCAGTAGACCAGGACCTATGTGCGATTTGAGGTGAACAGCGATGGAGCGCTAATCGGATATACCAAGTGAATTGGTCCTGGTGAAAGCCTGGAAGTCGAAAAATTTAAAAGGTTTCCACGTCCTACTTTAGAAAGGGATGCAGTCACTTTCTTTAACTAAAACATTGGAATTTCTTCTAAGTCCCAATGCACAACAGAACTGTCACTTTTTGAAGAAAAAGCCTTTCTGTGCTGAACGTCGCTGAAACTCAGCCACCACTGTAGAACTGAAGTCCAGATACCTGAAGTAGGTTGGTCTCGCAGACACTCTGGAGCTTTTGAAATATTCTGCTGAAAATCTAAATCCCAGACTTCGTAGTTTTTTGGTATGGAGATTTCTGTGCTGGACTAAGCTGAAATTCAGTCTGATACTGTGAAACTGCCGGTCAGATACTTTTCCTGGCAGGACCCTCTGAAGCTCTGGAGGAAAACTTTTCAAACTTTCTTGTGTGTCCAAGCAACTACAGGCGTACACTTCTAAGACTCCCAGGATGTCAGAGCAAGGCACTAGAGACTCTCAGGATGTCCGAAAGAGGCCAACAGGAAAGTCCAGTCAAGGTCCATTTTCCATTGGACAGCTAGGCACTTCAGGTGAAAAAAAGGCCTCTGGAACACTGTTGCGTCCCTGTAGCCACAAAGGAGTTAGTCACCTGACCCTTGGAGTCTGCTTCTTTGTCCTGTGTATGAGAGGGAGCAGGTCCAGTCCTTCGGGGCTCCTTTCAGATAGCAGATCCAGAAATTGTTTTGAGAATGTTGCCTTGGGTGCCACATATATGGTTGCATTAGCTAAGGGGTGGGGGTGACTCTTGGACACTTCCCAACCATTGCTATAAAAGTTCCCAGGCCCACAACTACCTATGGTTTCAGTAGTTCCTGTTTGCCTTACTGCAGACAGGCCAAAAATGCAATGTGTCGGGGCAATTCCAAAACTGCCTAATTCTTCAGCCATACTATATTTGGGCTTGGAGAGCTGGGGGTGTGTAGAGGAGTGTACTATGTAAATTAGTAGTGTCCTCCCACATCTAACACTAAAATCCAGTTTGAAGCAGGCCCTGGACTCATCACAAAAAATTAGACTGAAGTCTGGTAAGACAAAGCAGGGTGCTTAAGCAACCAGGCGGGGGTGCACAAAAATAGTGTATCTAGCTCTATTTGATCCCTTTCAAGAGCTCAAATGTGTTACTTGTGCCTCACACAGGTCTTTCGGGCCAAATGTGACACTTTGTGTCAACAGGATGGGCATTCGCCCCCCACCTTGAATGCCCAGTTGAGCTTAGAGAAGTGATCCCTACCCATTTAGGTCAGAATGTCAATCAAAATGTTCTATTCTGTTTCTCTCCTGGAAAGAATTTCACAACTCATCAAAGGGCAGGTACTGGCTGGGCAGCTGTTGGACAGCTAATGCAAAGTAGCCCTCAGAAGCTTCATGCAGGGGAAAGGTAACTTTCTAAAAGTTACTTTTCTTAATAGTTATTAAAAGTCTGACTTCACCATTGAATTAGATTTTTAAACTATTAAGAATAGTGGTTTCATTCTTTTTCTAGCTGGCCCAAAACCTGATAGTAATATTTATATCTGTACTTTTAGTCTGTACTCTGGTTTTCTCTATTGGACAGCCATGCCTGCCACAGTGAAAATAGCTCATGCATTATTCTGTTCTCAGAAGAACCAAAATGTAGGTAAATGTTACGTTTTTAATACAAGGACCTAGCAGACAAATGCGCCTGCCAGGCCTTCCCTAAGAGGGTCTAACCAGGATTATCATAGTGCAACTCTTCTACCGCCAAGGTCTGGCAAAGGAAGTAACCAACATGAAAACATCCTTGCTTACTACAGTATTTTGTGAGATTTCAGGTAATGAAATGCCTGTTTACAGGCATTAACATAATGTAGTACTAATTACCCATATAGGCCTATTGGCTTAACATATGAGTTCCACTATAAATAAGTCTGGCTTAATGCCCATGTAAGTTTCCTTAATAAATAGATTAGATCTGTGGTATCTGAGATAACTTTCCCTAATGAACCAATCATGCCAATAACCCTTATAAGTGGCTTATTACCAGCCATAACGCAGGGTTACATTATATAACATAAGCTTTCCTGTAAATCATAACATTAGTAATATGTACAGAATTAGAGTTGGCAAAACAATAAATAGGCCTTCTGAAGAAGGCCTACTAAGGATTCTTACAGTGCACATCTTCTACCCTCAGAGGTTTGTCGGAGAGGTAACTAATACCAGACACCTTGCCTGTTGTAGTAATTTAAGAGAAGCCATATAACAAAATGCCTATCTGCGAGGTTTAGCACAGTGCAATGACAATCTGCCCATAAAGAGCTATTGACTTTTACATATGCTTTTCGCAATAAATAAGCTGGCCTATTGCTTTTGTTGTAAATTTTATAAGATTTTCCCAATGAACAGATCAGGCCTAGAGCCTTGATCAACAGTCTGTCATCATAACCAATTTAGTCCTACTGTATTGTGCATAAGCTTTCCCACAAGGCAAAAGGTGCAATGCAAGCACTTTTTTTCAGTGGAAGCACACAACTTCTGCCCAATCAAAATCTACTCCTGCAACTCAACATTTGGGTAGGGCTAAGCCTCTCCCTCAGCCTTCCCCAAAATGGTATAACAAGGATTCTCACAGTGTAGATCTTCTATCCTAAGGGTTTGTCATAGCACTAAAACACTAAACCTTACCCCACTGTGGTAATCTGTGAGATACCCTGTAACAAAATACCTGTTAAAGGTTTAGTACAGTGTAATGATAACCCGCCCCATATGGTTTTCACAATATAGATTTCAGGCTTCTGCCTTGGTCATAACCTGTCATAATAAACAGATCCAGCCATTAGCCTTGATCAGTAGCTTGTCACCATACCCAGCTCAGCCCTACTGTTTTCAGTATAGGCTTTCCCACGAGGCAAAAAACTGCAATGCAAGCACTCTTTTTCTGTGGAAGTGCACAGTCAAAATCTATACTCAAAAAAGTCAACATCTGGGCAGTGAGAAAGCCTTTCTCACATCAGTACTTGCTAAAGCTCTTTTTCTGTTGACCGCATGAGGTCTGGCGTCAGCTGCAGTGTCAAGCTAGACCTAATAATGGTTGATGGTGAGTGGGTCACCATATCACGTGATATACCACACAAGAAGAAGAAGAATAACAATGCTTCTGCTATATCGATCTACCACTATATTGTAAGCTACATCTATATTTACTGTTTATAAATGCTTCACACCTCACAAGTTAAGTGAGTGGGGTTAATAATACTAAATAGATGCTTACCTTACAATATAATTGTAGGCTGATGTAGTGGATGCAATGTTATTGTAGGTCGATATTAGCGACTTCAATATAGTGTCCTACAACCCTGTTGATTTGCATGAAAGACCTCTTGAATTCCCCCCCCCCCTTCTACATCTTTGAAAAACAGAGGGTTATTTTTCCAGCTTTATAAAATATGCAGTTACTTACCTGGAATTTGATATTGGTGCTCCACAGTAAAATGTTTTTCTGTATCTTCTGCTGAAGGTTCCTCCAAGAGAGCCTTTCCTACACGTGTTCCAAGTACCATGACCAATGAAACCTGAGGACGCTTGTCTGTAGAAAAAGCTTATAAAATAATAACTTATTACTTATACTGTCTGTCCTAATAATGTCTTCCTGACGGCCTGACCTTTATGGGCACCCTCTGTGGAGATAGCTGAAGTGACGACATTGCACAGCTTTCTCCCCACCTCTCCTCTGTTCCATCTTCATTCTGCTCGTCCGCTCCTGTTTCTTTCTTTCCTCTGACCTTCCTTGCCCTAGAAATAACTCCAAATGCTCATTATAGGTACCCTTTGAGGAGGTGACTTGTAATAGGTACATGTTTCAACATAGTTAGGTTGTGCTTGATTAAAGTACAGCTGTCGCCAGACCTAATGTGATCAACAAAACAAATATTTCAGAAGTACTGCTGTGAGAGGGGCTTAGGCTCTGCCCACATGTTGGTTTATCTTGAGTACAACATTTGATTGGGCATAAGTTGTGTGCTTCCATCTAAAAGAGTGCCTGTATTGCACTTTTTGTTTTGTGGAAAACCTTATGCTCAGTACAACATAACTGTTGGTTATAGTGGCAAGCCAATGATCAAAGCTATAGGCCAGATGTGTTTATTATAAAGTTACAAGAAAGGCAGTAGTCCTCCTAAATGTATTGTGAAAAACTATGTTAAAGTCTTAAGGCATTTAAGGGTGGTTTGTTACTTCTCTGTATTAAAGCCTGCAGAGTGCTATTTTGTTACATGGAATCTGACAGACTACTGTAGTAGGCAACGGTATTGGTTTCTGACAAAACCCAAGGGGAAAGAAGATTTGAATTATGATCTTTATTGGGCCCTCTCAGACAGGATTATAAATTGTTTTAGCAGCTGTACTTTTGTACATATTTGTACTTTTATTGCTGTATTCCTTATGGTTGCCTTCTGAGAAAGTTTATGCTCAGCATTGTAGGTTAGAGTTGGTTATGATAGGCCAGTTTTAAAGGATAAAGGCCTAACTAACTGTTTCTTGTGGAAACAGTTATGCCAGATTCCATAGTCCTGATCTGTTTATCTTAAAAACATATGACAAAGGCAGTAGGCCCAGATTATTTATTGCGAAAGATAGTTGTTAAAGCCAGTAGGCCTTTAACTTTGAATTGTTATCACACTGCATTACAGCCTGCAGCAGGTATTTTGTTTCATTAAATCTTCCAGACTAACGTAGTAGGCAAGGGTTAGGGTGTTGGTCACCCGCTCTAACAGACCCTTGGGAGGGGTAGAAGATTTTCCTTGTGATCATTCTTTTTGGGCCCTTTTGTAGGTAGTTGTTGTATATTGTGTTGACAAATGAAATATTGTACATATTTGTAATTTAAAAACTGCATGTATAATGAATGACAGTTTAGGTACTCAGTAGTAGGCATGTGTTGGTTAAATTGACAAACCAATGGTAAAAGCTATAAGGATTATTGGCTCATTGGGAAAGGTTTTGTCAGATTCCATAAGTTTGATCCATTTATTATGACAAAGGCTGTAGGCCTACTTTATTAAGAAAGGTAAGTTAAACAGCTATAGATTATTATGGGTTGATTGTAATTATGCTGTGCTAAAGCTTATAGTCTGGTATTTTGTTCCATGGAATTTTACAGGTTGCCATAGTAGGCAAGGGTTTTCGTGTAGATGACCCATACAAACAAACCGTGGGGAATAGATTTGCACAACAATAATCCTTGTTAGGCCCTCTTAGAAGGAACAGTATTCTGCTTTGCCAACTATAATTTTGTACACCTTGTTATTTTTTGACAATATGCCTGATGATTTCCTTGTAGGAAAGCTTGCTCTAAACAGAGTAGGCCGGAGTTGGTTATGGTGACAAGCCAATGATAATGGCCATCAACTGATTGGTTCTCTAGGAAACGTTCTATCCAGTGCCATAAGTCTGATCTTTTTGTTATGAAAATTTATGACAAAGGCAGTAAGTCTGCCCTAATTATTAGGAAAAGCAGTGGTTAAAGCCAGTAGGCCTTTAACTTTGCGTTGTTATCGCACTGGATTACAGGCTGTAGACAGGTGTTCTGTTGCATGAAATATCACGGAGGACCGTAGTAGGCAAGGGTGATGGTGTTGGTCACCCCATCTGAAAAACTCAGTTAATAAACGATATACTGCACGATAACCCTTGTTTTGCCCTTCTGCGAGGGGTTGAATAATGTTTTGCCAACTGTAAAATTGTACATATTTGTATTTTTATAACTGTATGCATGATAGTTGCCAGTTTGTTGGCATTGAGTAGGCTTATGTTGGTTTTGGTATCAGGCCGATTATAAAGGCTATAGATCTGATTGGTTTATAGTGAAAAGTTATGCCAGATACCACAGGTATAGTCTTTTAGTTATGAACAGTTACGACAGAAGCAATAGGCCTCATTTATTTATTATGTAACACACAATAAAACCAATAGGCCGTTATGGGTGATTGCTGCTGCGCCATGTTAAAGCCTGTAGACGTGTTATATGAAATCTTACAGATTACCTTTATATGCAAGAATTTTGATGTTGATTACCCACTTTGAAACTCCAGAGGGTAGACAGTTTTTACTGTAACAATTGTGGCTAGAATCTCTTCGGAAGGCTTGACAGCATTGTCTGCCAGGATCTTGTAATAGAAAATCCTTAAAAATACATAACTAGGTACATAGCCTTCACATAAAGTATAGAGCCAATGGGTGAAGCACTCTGCCTCCATCCAAGATAGTTAGCAGCATGGGTTAATGTGTCAGTCCACGTCAGCCATTGGCTCTACGGCCCTTTAAGTGATGGCCTTTGTCTGATCATATGTGCACATCCGCTCGAAAATGAGTGTGCTTTAGTGCCAGGGCTGGTGGGCTTTCTACCTTCTCCTTTCATGTGCCTCTTTTGATTCATTTCCTTATTGTGATTTATTTTTAGAGCATACTATAGCTCCCCAAATAGTGTTAACAGGCCACTTATTTGCCATTCATTCCATCTGCCGTGTGCTGCGTCCCACGAGGCCACTGGCTTTGAACCAGGCGAACCTTATGGAATAGTATTCTCTATAGTGTACAAGTATGCTGTATCCCAGGAGGCCCACTGCCTCTAAACCAGGCGACCATCAGAAGCATTGTCAATTAATATCCAGACCTGTGGGCATTGCCAGTGCTTGTTTTTAAAGTTTATCTATAGTGCCTATAAGGTATAGAAATAGGTGTACAGTTAGACTTTGGCTCCTTGGCCTGTCACACCCTGAAAAGAGCACTGATAAACATTTCAGTCCCTTATATATGATAGAAGCGAAACAATGTCTATTCTATCCCTGCTCTAACTTAACAACTTTTACTTACTCGGTTCGATCGCTTGAATCAGCACTGTATCCTGCAGACCACTTCTTCTAAACACCATTTTAGTGTAAATCAAGCATTTATCCTGTCTCGTTCAGGTTTTCTTCCCCCCTCCAACTGAACAAAGAACAGTACGGCCTGTGCCTTGTCCCTCATCACTATTCCCCACTGCAGCAGTCCCCCACCTACAATTTCCTACAAATATATATTTTTTTAATCCAGTTCACATTCAGTCTCTTCGTTGTTTTGGGAGCTACATCAGGCAAAAGGTGTATTCTGTGTTTCTTGAACTTTCGGGTTTACGTGCCTTTGGCTGCTGTTAGTTTTTAGGTCTCGCCTAGCGATGCAGCGCATGTGCTGCTCGCCTTGGCGAGACTATTGTTGTCGGTTTGGTGCGCGAAGTGGGACAGGACATGTGCGCGCCCGGACAGGCAATGTGCACGCGCACGGCGACTCCTCTCGAGCGATGTAAGCTTTCACACGCTCCCACCTTGATTTAGGTTTCAGTTTCACTGCGCGACGCAACTATACAAGGCATACACATAAATTTCAGCGCTTCAGCATATCAAGAACTTTGTGCCGCATGGTATTTACTTTGCTTTTTCGCTATTGTTGCCTCAACACACAACAGTATTGTTCTTGCCTGGCCGTGCTTTTTATCTGCCCCGCACTCTATCCTGCCACTTATCCTCAGGTTTTTAACTCGCCGTGCCTGTTCCTCTGCCCCACACTGTCCTGCCACTTATCCTCATGTTTTTAACTTTGAGGTGCCTGTTCCTCTGCCCCGCACTCTGTCCTAACACTAATCCTCATGTTCTTCAGTTGCGCTCTGTCTTCCCACCTATACTCATATTCTTGCTTCGCCCTGCCTTTCACTCTGCCCCGCACTCTGTCCTGCCAGAGCAGAGCTGCTTTAGAGCCATAGAACCAGGTCAGCAGAGCTGCTCTAGAGCCAGAGAACCAGGTCAGCAGAGCTGCTGTAGAGCCAGAGAAACCAGGTCAGCAGAGCTGCTTTAGAGCCAGAGAACCAGGTCAGCAGAGCTGCTTTAGAGCCAGAGAACCAGGTCAGCAGAGCTGCTCTAGAGGCAGAGAACCAGGTCCTCAGAGCTACTGTAGAGCCAGAGAAACCAGGTCAGCAGAGCTGCATTAGAGGGAGAGAACCAGGTCAACAGAGCTGCTTTAGAGCCAGAGAACCAGGTCAGCAGAGCTGCTCTAGAGCAAGAGAACCAGGTCAGCAGAGCTGCTTTAGAGCCATAGAAACAGGTCAGCAGAGCTGCTTTAGAGCCAGAGAACCAGGTCAGCAGAGCCGTTGTAGAGCCAGAGAACCAGGTCAGCAGAGCTGCTCTACAGCCTAAGAACCAGGTCAGCAGAGCTGCTCTAGAGCCAGAGAACCAGGTCAGCAGAGCTGCTGTAGAGCCAGAGAAACCAGGTCAGCAGAGCTGCTTTAGAGGGAGAGAACCAGGTCAGCAGCGCTGCTTTAGAGCCAGAGAACCAGGTCAACAGAGCTGCTTTAGATCCAGAGAACCAGGTCAGCAGAGCTGCTCTAGAGCCTAAGAACCAGGTCAGCAGAGCTGCTCTAGAGGCAGAGAACCAGGTCAGCAGAGCTGCTGTAGAGCCAGAGAAACCAGGTCAGCAGAGCTGCTTTAGAGGGAGAGAACCAGGTCAGCATAGCTGCTTTAGAGCCAGAGAACCAGGTCAGCAGAGCTGCTTTAGAGCCAGAGAACCAGGTCAGCAGAGCTGCTCTAGAGCCAGAGAACCAGGTCAGCAGAGCTGCTTTAGAGCCATAGAACCAGGTCAGCAGAGCTGCTTTAGAGCCAGAGAACAAGGTCAGCAGAGCTGCTCTAGAGCCAGAGAACCAGGTCAGCAGAGCTGCTGTAGAGCCAGAGAACCAGGTCAGCAGAGCTGCTGTAGAGCCAGAGAACCAGGTCAGCAGAGCTGCTCTAGAGGCAGAGAAACCACGTCAGCAAAGCTGCTTTAGAGGGAGAGAACCAGGTCAGCAGAGCTGCTTTAGAGCCAGAGAACCAGGTCAGCAGAGCTGCTCTAGAGCCAGAGAACCAGGTCAGCAGAGCTGCTTTAGAGCCAGAGAACCAGGTCAGCAGAGGCGTTGTAGAGCCAGAGAACCAGGTCAGCAGAGCTGCTCTAGAGCCTAAGAACCAGGTCAGCAGAGCTGCTCTAGAGGCAGAGAACCAGGTCAGCAGAGGCGTTGTAGAGCCAGAGAACCAGGTCAGCAGAGCTGCTGTAGAGCCAGAGAAACCAGGTCAGCAGAGCTGCTTTAGAGCCAGAGAACCAGGTCAGCAGAGCTGCTTTAGAGCCAGAGAACCAGGTCAGCAGAGCTGCTCTAGAGCCAGAGAACAAGGTCAGCAGAGCTGCTTTAGAGCCATAGAACCAGGTCAGTAGAGCTGCTTTACAGCCAGAGAACCAGGTCAGCAGAGCCGTTGTAGAGCCAGAGAACCAGGTCAGCAGAGCTGCTTTAGAGCCAGAGAACCAGGTCAGCAGAGCCGTTGTAGAGCCAGAGAACCAGGTCAGCAGAGCTGCTCTGGAGTCTAAGAACCAGGTCAGCAGAGCTGCTCTAGAGCCAGAGAACCAGGTCAGCAGAGCTGCTGTAGAGCCAGAGAAACCAGGTCATGCAGAGCTGCTTTAGAGGGAGAGAACCAGGTCAGCAGCGCTGCTTTAGAGCCAGAGAACCAGGTCAGCAGAGCTGCTCTAGAGCCTAAGAACCAGGTCAGCAGAGCTGCTCTAGAGGCAGAGAACCAGGACAGCAGAGCTGCTTTAGAGCCAGAGAAACCAGGTCAGCTGCGCTGCTTTAGAGCCAGAGAACCAGGTCAGCAGAGCTGCTTTAGAGCCAGAGAACCAGGTCAGCAGAGCTGCTCTAGAGCCTAAGAACCAGGTCAGCAGAGCTGCTCTAGAGGCAGAGAACCAGGTCAGCAGACCTGCTGTAGAGGCAGAGAAACCAGGTCAGCAGAGCTGCTTTAGAGGGAGAGAACCAGGTCAGAAGAGCTGCTTTAGAGCCAGAGAACCAGGTCAGCAGAGCTGCTCTAGAGCCAGAGAACCAGGTCAGCAGAGGCGCTGTAGAGCCAGAGAACCAGGTCAGCAGAGCTGCTTTAGAGCCAGAGAACCAGGTCAGCAGAGCTGCTTTAGAGCCAGAGAACCAGGTCAGCAGAGCTGCTCTAGAGCCTAAGAACCAGGTCAGCAGAGCTGCTCTAGAGGCAGAGAACCAGGTCAGCAGAGGTGTTGTAGAGCCAGAGAACCAGGTCAGCAGAGCTGCTCTAGAGCCTAAGAACCAGGCCAGCAGAGCTGCTCTAGAGGCAGAGAACCAGGTCATCAGAGCTGCTGTAGAGCCAGAGAAACCAGGTCAGCAGAGCTGCTGTAGAGCCAGCGAAACCAGGTCAGCAGAGCTGCTTTAGAGCCAGAGAACCAGGTCAGCAGAGCTGCTCTAGAGCCAGAGAACCAGGTCAGCAGAGCTGCTCTAGAGCCAGAGAACCAGGTCAGCAGAGCTGCTTTAGAGTCATAGAACCAGGTCAGTAGAGGCTGCTTTAGAGCCAGAGAACCAGGTCAGCAGAGCCGTTGTAGAGCCAGAGAACCAGGTCAGCAGAGCTGCTTTAGAGCCAGAGAACCAGGTCAGCAGAGCTGTTGTAGAGCCAGAGAACTAGGTCAGCAGAGCTGCTCTAGAGCCTAAGAACCAGGTCAGCAGAGCTGCTCTAGAGCCAGAGAAACCAGGTCAGCAGAGCTGCTTTAGAGGGAGAGAACCAGGTCAGCAGCGCTGCTTCAGAGCCAGAGAACCAGGTCAGCAGAGCTGCTCTAGAGCCAGAGAACCAGGTCAGCAGAGCTGCTCTAGAGCCCTAAGAACCAGGTCAGCAGAGCTGCTCTAGAGGCAGAGAACCAGGTCTGCAGAACTGCTGTAGAGCCAGAGAAACCAGGTCAGCAGAGCTGCTTTAGAGGGAGAGAACCAGATCAGCAGAGCTGCTTTAGGGCCAGAGAACCAGGTCAGCAGAGCTGCTTTAGAGCCATAGAACCAGGTCAGCAGAGCTGCTCTAGAGCCAGAGAACCAGGTCAGCAGAGCTGCTTTAGAGCCAGAGAACCAGGTCAGCAGAGCTGTTGTAGAGCCAGATAACTAGGTCAGCAGAGCTGCTCTAGAGCCTAAGAACCAGGTCAGCAGAGCTGCTCTAGAGCCAGAGAAACCAGGTCAGCAGAGCTGCTTTAGAGGGAGAGAACCAGGTCAGCAGCGCTGCTTCAGAGCCAGAGAACCAGGTCAGCAGAGCTGCTTTAGAGCCAGAGAACCAGGTCAGCAGAGCTGCTCTAGAGCCTAAGAACCAGGTCAGCAGAGCTGCTCTAGAGGCAGAGAACCAGGTCTGCAGAACTGCTGTAGAGCCAGAGAAACCAGGTCAGCAGAGCTGCTTTAGAGGGAGAGAACCAGGTCAGCAGAGCTGCTTTAGGGCCAGAGAACCAGGTCAGCAGAGCTGCTTTAGGGCCAGAGAACCAGGTCAGCAGAGCTGCTTGAGAGCCAGAGAACCAGGTCAGCAGAGCTGCTCTAGAGCCAGAGAACCAGGTCAGCAGAGCTGCTTTAGAGCCATAGAACCAGGTCAGCAGAGCTGCTTTAGAGCCAGAGAAACAGGTCAGCAGAGCTGCTCTAGAGCCATAGAACCAGGTCAGCAGAGCTGCTTTAGAGCCAGAGAACCAGGTCAGCAGAGCCGTTGTAGAGCCAGAGAGCCAGGTCAGCAGAGCTGCTCTAGAGCCAGAGAACCAGGTCAGCAGAGCTGCTGTAGAGCCAGAGAACCAGGTCAGCAGAGCTGCTGTAGAGCCAGAGAACCAGGTCAGCAGAGCTGCTTTAGAGGGAGAGAACCAGGTCAGCAGAGCTGCTTTAGAGCCAGAGAACCAGGTCAGCAGAGCTGCTTTAGAGCCAGAGAACCAGGTCAGCAGAGCTGCTCTAGAGCCTAAGAACCAGGTCAGCAGAGCTGCTCTAGAGGCAGAGAACCAGGTCAGCAGAGCTGCTCTAGAGGCAGAGAAACCAGGTCAGCAGAGCTGCTTTAGAGGGAGAGAATAGGTCAGCAGAGCTGCTTTAGAGCCAGAGAACCAGGTCAGCAGAGCTGCTTGAGAGCCAGAGAACCAGGTCAGCAGAGCTGCTCTAGAGCCAGAGAACCAGGTCAGCAGAGCTGCTTTAGAGCCATAGAACCAGGTCAGCAGAGCTGCTTTAGAGCCAGAGAACCAGGTCAGCAGAGCTGCTTTAGAGCAAGAGAACCAGGTCAGCAGAGCCGTTGTAGAGCCAGAGAACCAGGTCAGCAGAGCTACTTTAGAGGGAGAGAATAGGTCAGCAGAGCTACTTTAGAGCCAGAGAACCAGGTCAGCAGAGCTGCTTGAGAGCCAGAGAACCAGGTCAGCAGAGCTGCTCTAGAGCCAGAGAACCAGGTCAGCAGAGCTGCTTTAGAGCCATAGAACCAGGTCAGCAGAGCTGCTTTAGAGCCATAGAACCAGGTCAGCAGAGCTGCTTTAGAGCCAGAGAACCAGGTCAGCAGAGCTGCTCTAGAGCCATAGAACCAGGTCAGCAGAGCTGCTTTAGAGCCAGAGAACCAGGTCAGCAGAGCCGTTGTAGAGCCAGAGAACCAGGTCAGCAGAGCTGCTCTAGAGCTAAGAACCAGGTCAGCAGAGCTGCTCTAGAGCCAGAGAACCAGGTCAGCAGAGCTGCTGTAGAGCCAGAGAACCAGGTCAGCAGAGCTGCTGTAGAGCCAGAGAACCAGGTCAGCAGAGCTGCTTTAGAGGGAGAGAACCAGGTCAGCAGAGCTGCTCTAGAGGCAGATAACCAGGTCAGCAGAGCTGCTCCAGAGCCAGAGAACCAGGTCAGCAGAGCTGCTTTAGAGCCTAAGAACCAGGTCAGCAGAGCTGCTCTAGAGGCAGAGAACCAGGTCAGCAGAGCTGCTCTAGAGGCAGAGAAACCAGGTCAGCAGAGCTGCTTTAGAGGGAGAGAACCAGGTCAGCAGAGCTGCTTTAGAGCCAGAAAACCAGGTCAGCAGAGCTGCTCTAGAGCCAGAGAACCAGATCAGCAGAGCTGCTTTAGAGGGAGAGAACCAGGTCAGCAGAGCTGCTTTAGAGGGAGAGAACCAGGTCAGCAGAGCTGCTCTAGAGCCAGAGAACCAGGTCAGCAGAGCTGCTTTAGAGCCAGAGAACCAGGTCAGCACAGCTGCTTTAGAGCCAGAGAACCAGGTCAGCAGAGGCGTTGTAGAGCCAGAGAACCAGGTCAGCAGAGCTGCTTTAGAGCCAGAGAACCAGGTCAGCAGAGCTGCTTTAGAGCCAGAGAACCAGGTCAGCAGAGCTGCTCTAGAGCCAGAGAACCAGGTCAGCAGAGCTGCTTTAGAGCCAGAGAACCAGGTCAGCAGAGGCGTTGTAGAGCCAGAGAACCAGGTCAGCAGAGCTGCTCTGCATAGCCTAAGAACCAGGTCAGCAGAGCTGCTCTAGAGGCAGAGAACCAGGTCAGCAGAGGCGTTGTAGAGCCAGAGAACCAGGTCAGCAGAGCTGCTCTAGAGCCAGAGAACCAGGTCAGCAGAGCTGCTTTAGAGCCAGAGAGCCATGTCAGCAGAGCTGCTCTAGAGCCTAAGAACCAGGCCAGCAGAGCTGCTCTAGAGGCAGAGAACCAGGTCAGCAGAGCTGCTGTAGAGCCAGAGAAACCAGGTCAGCAGAGCTGCTCTAGAGCCAGAGAAACCAGGTCAGCAGAGCTGTTGTAGAGCCAGAGAAACCAGGTCAGCAGAGCTGCTTTAGAGCCAGAGAACCAGGTCAGCAGAGCTGCTTTAGAGCCAGAGAACCAGGTCAGCAGAGCTGCTTTAGAGCCAGAGAACCAGGTCAGCAGAGCTGCTTTAGAGCCATAGAACCAGGTCAGTAGAGCTGCTTTAGAGCCAGAGAACCAGGTCAGCAGAGCCGTTGTAGAGCCAGAGAACCAGGTCAGCAGAGCTGCTCTAGAGCCAGAGAACCAGGTCAGCAGAGCTGCTTCAAAGCCAGAGAACCAGGTCAGCAGAGCTGCTCTAGAGCCTAAGAACCAGGTCAGCAGAGCTGCTGTAGAGCCAGAGAAACCAGGTCAGCAGAGCTGCTTTAGAGGGAGAGAACCAGGTCAGCAGAGCTGCTCTAGAGCCAGAGAACCAGGTCAGCAGAGCTGCTTTGGAGCCATAGAACCAGGTCAGCAGAGCTGCTGTAGCGCCATAGAACCGGGTCAGCAGAGCTGCTGTAGAGCCAGAGAACCAGGTAGGCAGAGCCGTTGTAGAGCCAGAGAACCAGGTCAGCAGAGCTGCTCTAGAGCCAGAGAACTAGGTCAGCAGAGCTGCTGTAGAGCCAGAGAACCAGGTCAGCAGAGCTGCTCTAGAGCCACAGAACCAGGTCAGCAGAGCTGCTTTAGAGCCAGAGAACCAGGTCAACAGAGCCGCTGTAGAGCCAGAGAACCAGGTCAGCAAAGCTGCTTTAGAGCCTGAGAAACAGTACATTGGGGCTTATTTACAAGCCCCTTGCGCTGCCGCTGCGTCACTTTTCCCACACAAAAGTGAAGCACCGGCAGTGGAAAGGACTTGTAAATAAGCCCCATTGTGCCCATTCTAACGCAATAAAACAGTTACGTAACCTTCACACCACGGAAAAGGTGAAATAAAGCACCAGTTTCTAAAGTTATTGCTCTTTCCACAGTTACTGGTAACTCCTGCCTGAGGTCTACTACATTTATTGTAATTTAAAACTTCAGGTATCAAAATGCAAAGTTGTGTGAGCTATTAGCCTTGCACTGGCTGAACAACTGCCTCCTACCATAGGACTGTTACGAGTGTCTACAAATCTAAGATTGTATTTTGGGAAGTAGATGATGCACCTCATGCCTGCAACATAAAACAAGCATTTGTAATGCAATAGGGCTGGCATTACTAAAAGTTTGAGCTATTGGCGTTGCAAATGATAATGTTTGTTAGTTTTTGTATTTTTTGTTAAAAATATTCCAGCAGTAGCATAAGTAATGAAATAAAATCCACGTAGACCACCAGTACCACCACCACTAACACCACCAGTACCACCACCACCAGTACCAATACCACCACCACTACCACCAGTACCAATACCACCACCACTACCACCACCGCTACAACCACCACAAGTACCATAACCACCACTACAATTATTACTATTACTACTCTGTGGTGATAGTAATAATAGTGGTAGTTATGGTACTGGTGGAAAATTACATATACCTGTTAATTTTTCAAAAGGCATTGCCATTTACAATACCAATAGCTCTAAAACTCGCAGTTGTGAGACCTATTGCATTGTAAATGCTTGTTTCCATCGTGGGCACCCGCAACTCTGACTGTTGAGGCGGACGCTCAATAACGTTACATAAGACAGCAGCCTTCTTCCCTCTCACCTGCGCTACACCAAATTACAAAAAAGGCCGAATTAATGGTCTTTTTTATAGTCTGGGGAGCACTTCAGAGACAAAATACAGGTTAATCTAAGAATTATTGCACTGTTTCTGATTGTCCCTCCTGCATTCTTTTGCTTTCAACCATCGGGTGAAGCTTTAATATTAGCTAAAATAATACACCTGGACTAACCCTTTATCCAAGGGAACCTGGGTACAGTAATAAAATAGAAACTCTGGTTTACCAGGATTCATTTAGTAATGCATAGCACATTGATCTAACATAGATACCATTCCAGATATCAGCCAGTCATCACTGCAACACAACTCAATCAGTTATCAGCCCACAAATGCAAAAATAGCACTAGAAAATATGAACGAAAGAAAAATCTCAACAACTATATGTATTCTTTTTAATAGCTTTGTAGGTATATTATCAAATGTATACAGGTACTAATGAGGTGACGCAGTGCAAAGTAAAAAGGTGAGTGACAAGAATTATATGCAGTGCGAGTGATAAAGGGAGGATCAGTCAATCCCAAGAATTAGAACATAAAACAGTCTGTTTCATACAAGGATTTTATAAACTTCCCAGCAGATCCACTCCTGTAGCACAGGAGTCTAATTAGGCGATAGGAATGGCTCCTGTCAACATATATCCTGCGAGAAGAGACAAACAAACAGTAATGAAATCTAGTCACAGTCCTATTCTAATGCCACGCTCATTTAAGAAGAAAGGCGCAACCTTACTAACAATCAATAATGGACTAATCTTTAAAAATTAAATGGGGGCACAGCCTCATATTTCATTGGTAGATTGATGGATAAATTACTCAAAGTGCCAAAATAGCTTATGGGCCACTGAATGTACATGAGAAATTGACGAGTGTGTTCTCAAGAAATAACTTCATGCAGGCTGAAAGAATCGTTAACACAGCCCACATGAATGTTTTTTAAATATTTCAATACTTAATTGAGCAAAATCTCTCTCCACTGTAATAAAGGAACGAAGTAAATGTCCAGTAAATCTAGACACAAAGCAGGATCTCGCTTAAACCTCTACTTTTGAGGCACAGCACCTGCAGCCTCCTTGACCCATATAGAAATGTCTGAAGAGATGCAATGATGATGAGCCTGCGAGAAATGTGCGTAAGTGCCGGGAATGAGTCGGAGCTCGAGTGGAAACCTCACAGTTTTTCATGGCATATTGGATGGAGTCCCTAAGTGCGCAAAAGAAACCGGCGTATATGTACCGCCTCTTCAAAGCATTTGCAATGCAATAGGTCTCGCATTACAGAATGTTTGAGCTAATTGGCATTGCAAATAATAATGCAACGCCAATAGCTCAAACTTTCAGTAATGCGAGACCTATTGCATTGCAAATGCTTGTTTTAAACAGGCATTAGAGTGAGACAGCACACAATGACCCAATGGTAATTACTAGTTGAATTCAAATCGCATATAGAAACTTAGGTAGTATGCACTGCAATTATTTACATTGATTCAGAAGGCCCTTGGCTGCATTCAGCACATGAATATCACAATTCAGTCTCTTTAGTGAGAAGGAATACCTTACATCCTAGCTAAACAGCTGTTTTAACAGAATGTTCCTGACTTAAAAAAAGTGATGCCTAAAATGTTGGCACGGAGACAGCCTCCTGAATCTAGGCTGTATGAATGTCAGTTTATTGTTTAACTGAAGGAAAAGAGCTCAACTATAATCAACTCCTAGCGAATGCTGCCAGCTAAGCAAGCTGAGGAAGAAGGGATGCAACTACTGAAAATGTATAAAAAATAAAGCATACCCTAAAGTGTACCATCTGTACAGTACATAGGGACACAGAACTGAAATGAGGTTGCTTTATGTAACGAGAAACATTTTATTGCAGTGATGCACAGTAAACACACACACCGTTCAAAAGTGAAAGGCAACTTCACATAACACAGTGTTCTGCTTGTATTCTAACAACATTTTAGCATCTGGTTACTGCTTGTAAAGGTGCAAGTGAGTGGGATATAAAGGTAACTGCTATAAAAGCCTTTAGACTCAAAGAAACACCAACCTCGAGAATGCATTATTATAATAATTCCCCACTTTGCACCCAGTCACTGATTAATACAAGCAAATGCCTTCCAAGTTCCTGTTGCTGCAGAGCCGGGCTCCAACTCCCTGGAAGGGCCGGGTGGCTCACTCTGCAGGACATTTCGTTAATTGCCTGCTGATTAGGTTTAAGTCTCCCACAGCCAAGGAACAGAGCGGACATGACCAAGAATGTGTGCGAATGGGTGATTAAGAATGCCTTGTGGCACACCCGGGGCTGGTTCTTGGATATTTGGGGCCCTGGGCCGAAAGGGAATGTGCGAGGCCCCTCTAATTTGCATACGTGACATGTTCAGGGTTCCAGAAGTTGTTTTGTTCAGATTTCTCCTGGGCCACAGCTCCTCCTCTCAGCCACCCACAAGCACCTCTTTTATGGCTCATATCGGGCTGAAGGTGTGAGAACTGTTTGGGGACTGAGAGTTAAAACTGTGGAGTTGCTAAAGTGCTGGACAATGGGCGCCCGCAGTGTCTGAATGGGCAACCGGGCAGGGGGCCTAATTGCAAGTCAAACCTGCAAAATGCGTCTCCTTGCGACTGGGACACTATCCCTAGGAGGCCCAGGGAGGGCTCCCTCTCATGGGCCCAGTTGCAAGTAGACACCTTTCTTTCAATTGAATCGGCAGGAGTACAATTGGGCTGGTGGTGTGTTAAACTAGTGCGGGCCCAATGCTGGTGGGCTAATTGCGAGGCCCTGGGCAACTGCCCATGCCTAGCGCCGGCCCTGGGTACACCTGAGGCAGGCCCTGCCCTCACATACATTCACACGCTACATAAACACACAGCTACAGTGTCGGAGTGGGACATAAATGATGCCCTGGCACCAAAATAAAAGTGGCCCTCGTTCGCAAATCAGGGCAGTTTTGAACTAGTAAAGACAAGCTGTGTAGATATTTTGCAGGGGAAGGAAGACTGCATGCATATGTATGTCAATTCCATCGTGTGAAAGCAGCATGGATTGCTAATTTTATAAGGTGTCATTACAACCCAATTAGTGGCACTCCTTGTGTTGACTAACGTAGGATAAAAGGCCGAGCTAGCCCCGTGGATTTAAACCAATGACCTCACTGTCTCACCAACACCTGCAGCAAGGATGCAACCCAACTGAGCTATCTCGTGGTCTTTCGCCATGTCGCCCCTCTGCTCCCGTTCACACCCTGGAGTAAGACCAGTGGTTCAAACTGGAAATGTAGAAACAAGAGTACACACCATCCCACAGCACCAGCCTGGAACTGTGAAGTGCCTTTACTCTCCCTTTAAAAGTATTGAGACCCTGCTGAGAAGTGCTGGTACTCCGTTTTGAATTAAAGAAAGGCAGCACTTGGTATCCCCACTTGACCTCCATGTGTGATTCTGTGCACAACACTTTTATCTCACCGCATGTCTCTTTTATGAATGAGCTAACAATGCCAACAGTAGGTGCTACAAAAATACATGAGGCCGGCACTTGTACAGGTGTTGGGCTACGGTAAAGCAATCACTGCCACAGACACAGCGTAAAAGTTGGAAGAAACGTTTTACCCGCCAGAAGGGAGAGCAGCAGCAGCTAATACAGGAACCCCCACACAAGACCTGCAACCCCATGACCGGGTTCCTGCACATGGGTGAGGGGTCACCCCTGAGGAAGGTGATCAGGCTCTCTGCATCGCTGCCCAATTTGTAGAAATGCTCGATGAATTAAGTTACTGCAAAATGCATATCATCGCTAACAGCACTTAAATACCTTGTTCGAAGACATCGGTAATCTAGTGCACATTGAGGAAACTATACTTACAGGCTACAGCTACTGCTCCTGGACTTGAGCAAAGATTTTATACTAATTTTTAAAAAAAAAGAATCCTGGAGGCTCAACATGATGCTTCTGGCAGCCAGGGTGGCGGCAGCCACAGGGGCCCCTGCTTGGTGTTGTGGTGGGAAAGCGTTTTCACATGATGGCCTCTCCTCACAGGCAGCAGAAGCAGAGCTTTAGCCTCCGATGTCGCTGCTGTAGCCGATTGACGCACAAGTGGAGTACAAGCATTTGCAATGCAATAGGTCTCGCATTTACGAGAGTTTGAGCTATTGGCATTGTAAATGACAATGCCAATAGCTTAAACTCTCGCAAATGCTAGACCTATTGCATTGCAAATGCTATTTTTGTAAAAGCGCCCCATGCCGCGCTTTCTAGTTAATGGCGGCCACGCCCCTTTCTTTAGGCCCGGCTCGCCTAAAGAAAGGGCTGCAGCCGCCATTAAAGTGAAAGCGCGGTATGGGGCGCTTTTACAAGAAAAAGCATCTGTTTGTCAATTTGACGACCACATTTTTTTTTGTAAAAGTGCCCCATGCCGCGGCTTCAATTTAATAGCTGCCGTGCACCTTTCTTTATATGGGCCGGGCCTAAAGAAAGGGGCGTGGCCAACATTAAAGTGAAAGCACCATATGGGGCGCTTGTAAACCAAAAATTAAACAAATAGAAGAAAAAAAACTTGCAGCTGCGTTCGGGCCGCAATCAACAAACTAAAGGCATTGCCACCTCTGTATCAGCGTGGCGTTCCGTGCTAAGAAAAGAATAATAAACGTTGGGAGAGAGCGTGTCAAACCATTTAACCAAATAGTGCTCGGAGGCTCTAATTAAAGTCTATCGAGTAGCAACACATGTAACGGGGTATCTTGATGGGAGGTTACAAAATGAGACAAGGTAGAACTAAGGAGGGGCTACTTAGCCTATTGACCAATGAGTAGCCACAGTCTACAAAGGACAATGACACAAGCCAATGAAAAATGTGGGCGGAGAGTAGGCGGAGCTTCAAGTCTATACCTGAATACAGCATGCCTTGCAGAGCAGTGCACTCGCTGCCCAGGCTCGACCTAAAAAAACATGTCAGAAGGGGAAACGAAGATCTGTATATCTATATAGCATTGATATATATACTATTCTCACTTTTGCACACAATAAATTAACATTCCAGGCCAGTATCCTATGGGCATATATTAATAAAAAGTTACCATTTCTTTATAAAAATATCTTATATTCTCGCTGTTATACACATTTAATATCCAAATCCCTAACGGCAGTCATGGTGTATTTACTAGGTACCCATCGAGTGAATGGAAAAACAAGATTATTTACAATGACATAAATCCTGTGTGATACATCAAACAAGGACACCCGATGGGTGACCCAACATCCAATAAAGCAAATCTTAATACCCATGTTCAGATATAGCAAAAACAGAAATGTATGTATCATTGTACCATGAATGACCTAATTTACAGCGTGAAGTGCAATGTGTAAATGTATAACTCCCACTGAATAAAATTAAAAATCTATCTGATTAAATACTCGCAGTATTACTCCAATCAGTCATAGGAATATACATTGTCTGTCTCAAGAGTGAGGAAGGTGTACCATACATTAAGTAGGCAGTTGGATTGAATATTATCTCATGTTGGATAAAACACCCCAAGGGCGCTTATCTGCAAGGACTCAACAACCCATCACCTCCCTCATGTTTGTCGGAACAAGAGCCGATCATAACTTACGGCGGCAGACCTGAACAATAGGGGCCCCACAATCCAATTGAGAACATGGAGCCATTCCTATGTCCTATAAGACCCTGGGACGTTCGCAACTATAGGGTCGAAACATCAACACTATCTGGGATTTCAGAGAACGTTATGAAACCCTGATTATAGAACAGAGACTGCTTTCTGTCATAATTCTTGTAATTGATTGATCCTCCCTGTATCACTCACACTGCGTAGAATTCTTTTCATTCACCTCTTCACTGTGCCCTGTGTCATAAGCACCTGCACACATTTGATGTTATACCTACATGCTATTTCGAAATGATACACATACTTGTTTAAATTTTCTCCCAATCATATCTTCTGGTTCTGTTTTTGCATTTGTGAGCTGGCAACTTACCGGACCGTGTTGCAGTGATGATTGATTAATATATGGAATGAAATTGCCAGGTATCCACATTAGATCAATATACTATGTGTCCTAAAGGAATCCTAGGGAAACCTTGTTTCTATTTTATTAATAGTAGTTGAGGTAGTAGCTGCAACGACCTCTGAATGAATAGACAACTGGCGGGCAGTAAGGCTGTATTTAATTGACACATTAAAATAACTGTGCACACTTTGTACTAGACACTGATTAACACAGGGCAACATTGTACACCATTCTTGCAATACAGGGTCCCCATTCCGTATGCTGTACATCATCATCAAGAAGGAAGGATACATGACCCACCCAGACACTGTCCCACTCTCCACCAGTTGTAGCTCAGAGAGAAAAACGGTGGAAAAGGCTAGAGGTGAAGGAGTGAAGGCCAACCTTGACTCCAGACCCTCTTCCACTCACAACTGTAGGCAAATTACCACTTCACTTCCAACAGTACAGGTTATGGCGCAAACAATTCAAGAGGATTGAGATAATTAAATACCACTACAAGGCATGTGCACTAGAGGCATCCACTCCCTTCCTCCTGCTGCTGCCTCAAAAACATCTAAAGAAGTGAAGCACACAGTTGTCCAGAGAAAATGTATGTGCTTTAATCTTAAAGGGGCAACCCAGTATGCTCCAGGTGGAATCATTCAGCAGACCATGGGGCAAATTGCTTTCCATTTGAAAAGCTCATGGCCCTGGCATCCACATCATCACTTCATGACCACAGAACCATCTCAGATCAGAGAAAAAGAGTTTGCAGGCAGATACTCCTCACTACCAGCAGCTACTCAACTGTCTCTCCATCACCCAGTACAACCTTATCATAACATATTCCCCCAAATGGGGCATAGGAAATCAGGCGGAGGAAACATTCTGGCGGCCTGGGCACCAGTGGCCACGCATTGAAACTGGACCAACTTCATTCCCACTTTTCTTAGCTAGTAGCATCAAAGTTCTGGACTGGACAACCCCAGACTTTAATGCTGTCACTGACATGCTTGTTGGTTTCCAGTTCCTGTGATTCATCAAATACCCTTTGAGTGGGCTGATCATATGCCCTGAAGTAGGACATTTTCCAGGTTAGTTATTGGTTGTTGGTCCTTGCTTTTATCATTAACCCTTTTGGGCCGTGACACGCATTGGCTCTGTGGCATATCGTGTGTCAGTTTTTTAGCCTATTTCTGCTTCATCACTCAGTCACCCGTTTTGATGTCTGATGGGTGTGTACAGCTCCTTCTGTCCACATAGTGTTTCATTGTCATCATAGCTTTTTGATCTTTTTGGCACACTTGTTTCAGCCGTGATTGGCATCAGGTTGGTCAGTGGCATCCAGCTTGGGTTTGAAGTGCGGCTCTCTCATCCTTTCAATAAAGTTGCAGTTAATTGCCGGGTGGCGCTGTGCTGGGTATTGCAATAAGTTTGAAGAATTCTATTCAGGGTCTGGTGAAAGGGCATGAGATTTAGTTCAGTTTGCTGAAACACTATTTCTATGGTTGACATGAAATGTTCAACTACTGCGTTTGCTTGAGGCCATTTTGTGTGGCTCTTCAGTGTTTAAAGCTCAGGTGTTTTGTAATTGAGTGAATTCTTGGCAATTGAACGAGGGCCCATTGTCGGTTTTGATGACCCAAGGAATCTCCCATGTTGCAAACATTTTTCCCACTGCTGGGATGACTGCCTTTGGATTAGTTGTTGTTAGAGACGTCACCAGTGGAAATCATGAGCACTCATCCATGACAAGTATGTACTTGCCGAACTGCACGGAGCCAAAGAAATCAGCTGCTAATGTCGCCAGGCACGTTCGGGGAGTGGTGACATTTGTAATGAGAGTGAGCCTGTGCTCCTGCTTACTGGTTGACATTGTAGATGGAATGATGTATTTCGGTGATGCTAGGCAGTGGGTCTTATGGCCTACTTGATGTGTAGGTGTACATCAAACCCAGTCATTTTCCCCAGGCCGGTGAAGAATTTTGGGTACTGTCTCACTATGGTGCTTCTTCATCCATTTTATGCAGGATGAGCTTGATTTGTTCAGCGGTCGGAAGCTAAGCAGGCAATCTGCAGGTGCCGCTTTGTCCATGATATGATGAGAGCCTCTAGTGAGCAACCTTCGAAGGTCAGCTTTGTTCTGAATTTTCCCAGACACTTCACAGTTTTGCTGGCCATCTATGTGTAAAGTCTCACTTCAGATTTCTCCAGTGTAGATTTGGGTTTCATACACTTACATTCGGTGGCACCAAAGTAGTTCAGTGATACACCACTGTCAAGCAGAAATGGATCTACAGGATTTCTCATTTTGAGGGTTAGCCATGGATATTTCTTGCTAGTGGATTGTTCATCTGTTAGCATCAACAGATTTTTGTCACTCTCATATGAGTATGATGGGGATGCACTACTGTGTGATTCTTGTGATGAGGCTCAGTGTGATCTACTTCCATAACTGGACGAGCTGCGGCTTTTGCTCCTTACTGCACATGCATGATTTTTGATATGTCGTCTTTTCAGTTCCACATTTCTCATTTTTCTTTGTTTCCTTACACATCCAGTCTTAGTCATTTTTCCACAATTTCTATCTGTATGACTCATCCCAAAGCTTTTATCTTCATGTGAGCATTCTTATTTCATTTTTTTCTGCACTTTTTACTGTTACCAGCTCGCATGATGCACCTTGCACTGCTTCTCTATGTGCATGGTGACCACAAGTGATTCCAGCCTCTTTGCTCCCAGCTCCGTCCATGCTGGTCTTAGAGGTTTGCTGCCTTTGGGGACACTCTTGGGTGTCACAACTACACAGGTTTGGTTGCATACTCACAGTTCTTTGATGCCTGTGTGACAGCCCACGGCTCCTTCATCTCTACGAGCTTAGTTTCCTCATTGCCAGTTGTATTGTCTGGGTGATGGCAAAAGAGATGACATGGCACCAAGCAGGTATTTGCATTTCTTTTATTATGATTGGGGGGATACATGGTAATACATGCAAGCAGCTTTATGACAATATTCTTCTGCCCCTTCCCCCCACCACCACCACCCTCTTTCCTGTTTGACTCATTCCCCATCCCTGGGTCCACCACTGTCTCACACCGGTCAGTCCATTTGTTAGCTGTTATGTTGACCTTTGTGATAGCAGTCAGTATCTTGACTTTTTAGGTCGAGCACTGTATGTGCTGTCGATTGTGAGACACTATTGTTTACTATAAAGGGCTTGGAGCTCACCCATTGTTCTCCGTTTGTTAGATTCAGTGTCACTCCTCTTTGCTGCCTCCTAATTGGCCAGCGCAACCCAAGGGTCACTTTCGTTCCTTTCTGTGGAGCATGGACCAAACACAGCTTGATTCAACTTAATTAGTGCCTGTCAGCCTGCTTGCGCTGTGATTGAGGTACTATTTCTTCTTTCCCCTCCCAACCTTCCCTTCCCCTGTGTCTGGTGCTCACACCCTCCTCTCTGGCACCTCAACAGTTGGCCTTGCTCTGCTTTTTTTAACATATAGCACAGCAGCGCTGCTGCTGTGGAACATGCCTTTAAAAAAAGCGATATGACACGGTCAAATGCTGGCCACGTCATGACGCTTTTTTTCTTGTTTTAAAATGACAGAATATCATGTGCAAAAAATATCCACTTTCCTTCTCACCTGGGACGCACATAATGACATTTTTATGAATATGGTTTGATTTCCCACTGCACCTGTCTACAGGCCTACTTTCTGAACACATCCTGTCCTGACCCCGTAACTTCTCCTTCAGAAATGTAATTTCATACAACAGGGATGTCTGTGTGGCACGCTCACCTTTAATGTGGCCGGAGATGACGGACAGCGGGCAAGCACACTCTTATTGGCTATGTCACGCGGATATTGTGCAGCTTTTGCTTTCGTGAGCTCAAAGCTTACGCGGCCCCACCACTTCAGGGGCCAGCAGAGGCTTTCAAAAGGAAAGCCTAATACACCACTAAGCTGCCGTCTTTTTCCCATAATGATGCAATCTCCAGTAGGGTGACCAGGCGTCCCGGTTTTTCACCAGATGTCCCGGCAGATTTCGGGAAATTTAGCTCATGTCCCGGTTTTTAGAGAGAGTCGACTGCAAACGGTGGGAGGTGCCTTTTTATGTTTTCCAAAGCAGGGATAGTTATCAGTTGTTATAAGAAAGCAAATTAATTAACATGCATGCGACTGGCTTTGACAATTGCATTATATTTATATTCTTACTGCCTCTTCTGTAATTCTCTGCTGAGGAGCGCTGTCATTCTGAGCGCTGAGTTGAAGTAAAATTATAGTCCTTCTATTTTTGTGAAATCTCCCGGTTTTTGGCTTTAAAATTCTGGTCACCCTAATCTCCAGTCAACAAATCAACACATCTCTCTAATATATTAGAAATTCCTTTTGAAATCAGCTAGCATTCACTGCAGAACTGCCAATGCACTTCTGTCCCCATATATTTCATTAGCACTGTTCTTGTTGTATGCTGTCCCTGGAGACTTCAGGCTGACTTTTCATGGTTTTTTACACTGTTGTTCTAGCACAAATGTGAAGGCAGACAGAACAAGCATTTGCAATGCAATAGGTCTCGCATTATTAAAGTTTGAGCTATTGGTGTTGCATTTGCAAGAGTTTGAGCTATTGCCATTGTAAACGACAATGCCTTTTATTTATGTGTTTCGAAAAGCTGTATGCGGTGCATAAACACGCCCTTTGTACTTATAGTCCTTGCTTACGAAAAGGAAGGCTGGCAGTAAAAGAGGCATAGTTACTGCCAGCGTTGCTTCTCGTAAGCAACGACTGCAAGTACAAAGTGCCTGTTTACGCACTGCTTGCAGGTTTTTAAAATACAGAAATAAAAGGCATTGGTATTTACAATGCCAATAGCTCAAACTCTCGCAAATGCGACACCTATTGCATAGCAAATGCTTGTTTTCTTATTGCGTAGTAGAACCACTCTTTGTGGAAAACAACAATTATGCCATGCCAGATAGTCTTACAGGCATTCACAGATATACAAACCTACAATAAGTTTCCTATATTGAGGTTTTGGAATGTTCTGTTTTTGTAAAGCACAATAAAGATGGGGGGCTGTTGGTGGGGGTTGAGAGGTAACTCCCACCTTTAACTTGTGAGGGCCTGAGCCTGGTGAGGTAGCCTGTCTGCTTTGTTTCACTGTTCTACCAAGGTTTTAGGAACTGTAAGATTCCTATCAACAACAGCAAGTGATGGATGATCTGTGGCTCAAAACCTAATCCCAAGTAGTAATTGTAATAATTCATTATTATTATTTAGACCGGACTAAATATTGATAATGAATCATTACAATTACTACTTGGGATTCCGCTTGGTTTGCCCACAGATGAGTGCAAACATCCTTTTGTGTGAATATTAATCCAAAATGAGGGATGAATGCTAGCCACTAAAAAACAAAAGTGTCTGTCTATCCCTTATTTCTCCTTGCTATTTTTCCAGATGTGGTCTGGATGAGATGCCCACAGATTTGCCCGAGCAGCCGGGAGTGCACATCTGTTTGGTGGGAAGGGATAGTAAAAGATGGTGAGGGCGAGGAAGGAAGTAGGGGGAAAAGTAAGAGTAAAAAGGATAGAGAAGGTTGGGAAGGGATAGCAAAAGATGGTGAGGGGGGAAGGAAGTAGGGGGCAAGGCAAGAGTAAAAAGGATAGAGAAAGTTGGGAAGGGATAGCAAAGGATGGTGAGGAGGAGGAAGGAAGTAGGGAGCAAGGCAAGAGTAACAAGAGTTTTAGCTATTGGCATTGTAAATGACGATGCCTTTTATTTATGTGTTGTTTTTAAAACGGATAAATAAAAGGCATTGTCATTTACAATGCCAATAGCTTAAACTCTCTCAAATGCGAGACCTATTGCATTGCTAATGCCAGCGCCCGTGCTATAAAATGTATTAAAAAAAAGCATTAGGAGAGAGCGTGTCCAGCCTGCAACAGCAGGCAGGACCAAGTTATTTGAGAAAATAGTGCTCAGAGGCTGTAATTAAAGCCTACTGAGTAACAACACACATAACAGGGGGTGTCGCCTCGGGAGGTTAGAAAATGAGTCAAGGCGGTACTAAGGAGGGACCACTAAGCCTATTGACCAATGAACAGTCACAGTTTACAGTGGACAATGACACAAACCAATGAAAAATATGGGCGGAGAGTGGGCGGAGCTTAAAGTTCTTACCTGAATACAGCATGCCTCGCAGAGCAGCGCACGCACTGCCCAGACTCGACCTAAAAAACAGCCATTGTGTACAAAGAGAGAGATGTAATGAAAGCCTTAGCTTTTTCAGTGTTAGGATTCTCAACCCTTCTTTAACATAATTTGCCTTTTCTATTCTACTACTCAGTAGCATACTCCCAACATGTGCCGTAGTTCCTCACAAAGCCTTACCTCCTTGCCCAATCCTGAAGAATCAATTCGATTTGTGTGATAGAGGTTCGTTGTGCTGATTTCCATCAACACTCTGATAGGCAAAATGTGAAGGATTCAAGGCCTAACAACAGGTCTTGGAATTCAGCAAGAAACATAACGACAGAATGTGATTTCTACACGAGAGTGAAGGGTGAAAGCTGTTGAGTAAAGACACTCTGACCGATCAAGCATTGAAAATGTTCTGCGCTGTGTGCAAGTGGAATAGGGAAGGATTTTATGCAGAGCAGAGCAGTTGCTTTTGCTTTGCAGGGGACTGCGTTGGTGGACTTTGCAGCATGTCTCGAATATCAAGTTTCTATCTTGAGGCCAGTCGTGGAAAACACCAGCAAAAGCAGACCGTATTCTGCTGACCCCTATTTTGGTGAGGGTTAGTTGAGAGACACCTGCTAGGATGTGGGTGGCCTCAGGGGATCCCAACCACACTTGGTGTGGGGTGCACAGAGGTGCCGTCCTTTAGGCGACAAACAGCAGACAACCCCTTAAATGTATGCACTCTCTCATGGTGCTCTCTCGCGAAACCTGAAAAAACCTGCCACTCAGGGTAAATAGAGGCCGTGTAAATAAAGGCCCTGTCGGCTGTTTTTGCACCTGCTCCAGAAGAGAAAAATCTTATATGGAATTCATCTCTGCTCAGTGATTTTCGCTTGGTGGGAAAGATTATTTACAGCAAAGTAGGTAGTAGAACTTCCACAAATAAGAGTTTAATAACCTTGTATTATATACGAAGATTTAAGTTGCTTTGTCCCTACTTTGCTCTAAATTAAGTAGTTAAAATACACAAGGCACAGAGGAAACAATGGACACCACCAACTCTACGTACATGGATCAATCAATTTTCATATGCTAACTAATTCATCATCCTTCAACAATTCGCATATTGCTTGTACTCGCCACCTTTTGGTTATCCGATCATCTTTTACGTGTTATGCTCATTTGAACACATATTAGAAGACATCACTGCATGTGTTAGGCAAACATCAAAGCAAGCAGTGTCCTGGAGACCTTTCAACACTGGTCATTTCACTAGTATGCAGAGATGACGAGATCACCATTCACCTTACATAGGGCCATTCCAGCCTTTTGAAAAGAATGGAGCTTGAAATAAAGCAAACAGCACTAATTTCGGGCAGAATACATTTACTGAGTCATCAGAGCTACTTTGAATAAGGTAGCACTTTACCACCCCGGTGGTCAGAAAGACAGCAATAATAGAAGTACAGAATGAAAGGACACTGGGGTGCTTACAACAGCCTTCCATGCAGGAAACTACGTTAATTTCTGCAATACGAGTGAGCACACGTAAATAATTTAATCTCACAACACGATTTTGAAAAGGACGATGACAAACTCGGCATATATGATTAATGTGCATTATCTAGACCACGCTGAGGTATTACATTTGTAACCAAACTAAAGCTAGAGCAAATTACATAATTTTGGGCGGATGAGAAGTCTAGATTTGAAAGGATCAACTTTTTCGTCAAAGCTGAAAATATTGCTTACAATTGAAACTAACAATACCATGCAATATATTGGTTTGTTGTCATTTTGAATTAGTACATGGCAAAGAAAGGAGTGGCCAATTATTTTTACATCCTCTGTCTACTGATACTATATGCACTTGTATAAAAAATTGAATTCCATTACAAAAAGTCAAAACAGGAAACAAAAGTTGAGACGGTCCATCTTGCAATGCATTTATCTGTTGACTATATTTCCCATCGTTTTTCTTTGAAAAATAAAATTGTGCTCAGCGAGTTTTGAGAGACTGGGTGTGTTTCTCCTCATCCCAAAAACTCCATCTTTAGAATTTTGCAGTTGTTTATGGAGTGATGGCACTGGATAAGGACATCTGGCTGGGGACAGACTTTCTTGCCCACTCCCGACAAAAAAACCTGAGAAACATGTAGGGCACATGTAAGAGGCGTATTGCATATCATGAGTAAAGCAGGAACAAAAAAGATGCACACAATATGTGAGCTGAGGAAGGGCGGGCAGGCACGCTCCACTTTCGGGACTTCTGATCCAAATTATTTCAGTATGCTAACGCCATTGGTTAGAAAATCAACATTTGCCATGAGTCACATCCTGTGCAAGATGAGGAGCTGCTGCACAGCTGCAGGACATGAAATTCCAATATATCCACTTCATTTGAATGTTATCTGGTTCATTTTAACACACATAATGCAATGAGGTCACCTGTGCGCCTAGCATGATGTGCCACACTGGTTCTGTGCCTACTGTGTTTTTAAATGCAGGAAACCGTAGAGTGGACCACAAATCAGCACAATGTGCAACCATAAGAACTTAGCGTTGTGGGCAGTGTATGGAGACAGAGAAAGGAAGCGAGGACCACGGACTTCCTGTTGGCCCAGCATTCTCCTCATTTCTCTGGACACTAGCCTAGCTCACAGAAAATATGCATGGTGCGGTAGCACACTGCCCTTACAGACAACAGATTTTCAATAAAAATTACAATTATATTTGCACATACAGTTTTACTGCTAAAACCTATACCGTGCACAAATGATAGTGTGTGGAAATGGCTGTGTATTGATTTGTTTTGATCGTATTAAAATATTTGCTTCCAACACACTTCTGAGTTACAAAAAAGTGTGCTTCATTTGTCCTTTTGTAAATCTGAAATATTCTGAAATATTTGCACGGTTCACTTTGTTGTGTTCTGTAAAAAAACAAAAAACCTTTTCTTTCACAGTACCTGACAAGATTGTGACATATCACGAGCGGGTAAAAATCGGGCACTAAAAAGCTCAAACTCACCCCTCATCTCTCCCAAACTGGGAAAAAAACATTCCAGAAATGTTCTCTCTCGGGTAATGCTCCATGGATCTGGAACTCACTTCCTAAAGACCTCCAGTGTAATCCCTCCTATACTTGATTGCAACAGAACCTCAAATTGCTGTTACTGAACAAATACTTCAACTCGCTCCCATGAGCGTCATACATCAACAGGATCATTCGATAAGGTCCCCCATCCCAATTCAGCGTTTAATCCGTCACCAATGGAACATTTACTATTTGTTACTTTTTGATATACATATACAATTGTTGCACTGTTTTTTCATTCCGTCAGCATAGACTGTCAACCTGTAATCCTTCTATAAATGATCTGTGTCTTGTACATGTCTCTGTGTCACGTCTTGTAAAGTGCTCCGACACCCTCCGGTCTAGCCAGCACTATATAAAACTCTCAAATAAATAAATACTATTCATTATTCCATAATTGCTTGTGCACCAATGTTTACTGATTTGTGCCAATGCTCACTAGAACATAGACCTAGACTTCATGATCAGCAAATTCTAAAACGATTCTCACCTTACTCGTTTTAGGAACCCGCACACAGTCTGACTACACCGCTAGCACAAGATTCGGGCAGGAGGTCAGGCTTTGGGTATCCACGCTCCACACCTCTGGAATTCTCTACCTCTTGATCTACATTTTCAGGCTGAGCACCTTAATTTTAGGACAACGTTGGCATAGCAGTTTAGTTTTCAGGCTAATTTATAAGCATTTTTCAGTAGTGCCAAGAAGCCTTCGGGTAGGTGTGCTCTACAAATAACAAATACGCAGAATTTATTAATAGAAGATCACTATACAAAGACTATTTTAAAAGTATTCATTACATTTCCCTCACACAGTTGAAGATACTGGAATCTTTCATAAAGCAGTACTGATGAAATACTGCGCTATGCTGTTCAAGGAACAGTGTGCCCTGCCATCCGCCATGGAGCTGATGGGCTATACCATAAAAGGGTTGCTAAGCTGTTCCATTAGAAAGGGATGTCTGCCAAAGGAATTACACACTCCATTAAAGAACACAGAACTTAACGAAAAATATAGGTTCCAATTAACACTTGATCACCGTTCGAGAGTTCTGGTCGGAATTAGCTGAAAATGCTTGAGCAGCGGTTGCAGCAGTCGCAGTGTAGTTGCAGCGGTTGCAGTGTAGTTGCAGCGGTTGCAGTGTAGTTGCATTTGTTAGCACTTAATGGCCCCCTAAAAACTGCAGAACGTATTCTACAACGCATAATTTTTCATATCTTATCTTCGTATCAAGTCTAACATTTGCCCCTTGACTTTTTTAAATATTAAAGGTACTGCATAAAAATATAATGATCATACAGTCAGCAAAGCTTCCGAGGTATAATTTATATTACGGTTATAAATCCATATTTGCCTTTGACACTGGGCACTTTATCGTTTACATGAAAAGCTAAATCGTTGTAAAAATTCTCTCTTTAACAATTAATGCAGACAGATGAGAATATGCATAAGAAGATGGCGTGACTGACAAGGGACACAAAATGAGAGTGGCTTCCCCCGCTCAAAAGCATACATTATGCATTTTCTATTCATAAGCCATGAAATGCAATTCATCGCCCCCACGTGCTATTATCAGTCAAAAATTAGATGGTCTTTTCTAACTGGATTATTGTTGAGACAAACAAACGTTACTAAGTTTCTTGGAGGGTGCTGCATAAAGTGTGTAAATCAATAAATAAAGTCATCACTGTGCCAGATTAACAAGCATAAAGATCTATCTGTGCCTGGCTAGAATTTCATAAGAGACTTTTTTTTTGCTCCAGAGTAGGGTTGCACAGAAATCAGCCTCACTCATGTGGAGGGACTTTTTTTTCGGGTCTAATTTTAGCTGATGCGCAATGCAGACTGTTGTTTCCGCTTTCAGTTGCTCGCTCCATCCCCCTGTACAAAGCAGGGTATTGTTTTCCTATTTTGCACGTTCTCCACACTTTCTGGGTTTACAGCGAACGAAGCTGGCACAGCAACAAAGTTGAACAGTGTGTAACAAGTTGCAGCCTTTAAGCAAATTGCTCATTAATACTCGATTTATTCTTGGAGAGGAAAGTTTGCTGTGGTGTGTATCTGTCTGTAAATTGTCTGCCCCATTCCAGGCCGCGATTGCATTAATTTCTTATTTTAGCTCTTCAACATTACCTGGGCTCTTTGCAACAGTGTGAGGATTTTATCTAATAGGTCAGGAACTTCAAATAACCGATTCTTTAAAATGTTAGATTTGTCCTAGAAAAAAATCCAATTCCCAGACCATCCCCGTCCCATAAAGTAAGGCTTTTCAAGTAGTGCTTTGGTGAGTTATTTCAAATGCTTGATCCTTTCCATCAGAATCGCTGAACATGGAGTGATGAGAGAGGATACGTGATTTTGTGGCACAGACGAAGGAAGGGTTAAAGAAAGAGGTGGTAGTTGTGAGCTGGGCGACATAAAAAAAAAAAAACAGTGGTGCGCGCGCACCACAGAGGAGAGGGGGCCAGGGAGCGCGGTAGCGGCAGCGAAGCGAACGCGCGCTGCTGTGCGTTCTGGCCACCGTCAGGAATGGGAGGAGCAAAGGCGGGACATGCGCCCGCCTTTGCCCAATCGCGTGCCGTTTTTTAAAAAAAAACGCACGCTACAGCCAATGTGGGCTTCTGAAAACAAAACCACACGCACGAGCGTGTGGGTCGTTTTCAGATGCCCTTTCTAGAGGTCTCGCGCTGTGCGAGCAGTGCTGCGCACTGCAACGCTAGGCTGCGCACTGCAACGCTAGGCTCGAGACCTAAAAAGGCATAACAATGAGAATTTTACCAATAACCTTTCTCGCCCACATTGGATTGCGCATCCTTTTCCTTTTTCCATACCATTTTCTTCCCTTTCTTGATTTTTTTTTGTAATTGTTGAACCATCACCTTACCTATCAAAAAAGAAATATTTAAACATGAGTTTCCCGTTTCAAGACCTTTTTGTTATACTCTGATTACATTATTTTTCTTTTTCCAGGAATTGAAGAATTGCAGTTAAACATTTTTAAAAAGAATAAAGGAATGCCGACTGTGAGAAGTTGGCCTGGTATATACTGTCCACTAATTAAAGTGGGCACCTTGCACCAGTCCAAACGACCTTTATTGATGATTAGGTTAAAGACAACCTTTATTGAAAGCTATCCTAGTGGTAGCTATGGAGAGCAACCTTCAGGCTAAGTCTCGAAGGAATGTAAAGCAGCTTGTTTTACCAGTATATAACCTCCTGAACGACCAAATGAAAGGAGAACCACACAAGGAATATATAAAATATATGTATTTATTACTAAACACTCTCTACTAACCTCTTTATGAGATTAGAGAACAAAGCACACAATATTAAATCACTAGAACGACAGTAAATAGCACAATACACAGTGGGCTCCAGGGGAGACCAAACCATATACTAAGAAAGTGGTATAACAACCACGACTTGACTAGACACCGTGCCTAGAGCACGTAGAATTGCTGGGACCCCAAGGAGCCACCCAAGGTAGTGACACAGGGGACCCACGGAGGACGGGTGCAGTGTGTGAACACAGGCGCGAGCTCCGTACAACTCTATGGGAAAGTCGCGGTTGGAAATTTAAAGATTAAGGACACTTCGGAGAGGACTTTAAGCAAACCCAGCTAAACATAGAAGGTTCTAAGGCCAGCACCCTTGAGAGTACCGAGGTACCCGTGTTACCTATCCCAGAGGAGCCGGGTACATAGGGGTCAAGTGGTGTCGGAAACCCTCATCGTTTTCAATGGCGTGATGCGAACAAGTACTGCTGCCGTGGAGAAGAAAAGTGTCCGGTGTGATCCAAGCCTGGATCGGAGATGAGAAGAACCTGAAAGCAGAGGGGACAAAGTCTGGGTCACTTCACGTGACCAGGAGCGGAGCAATCGAATGCCCACCGATGTCGGGTGCTTCAGGTGAGAAGAGGCGAAGCTTGACTCTGCAGCCACGGGGACCAGGAGACGTCGACGACGACCAAAGTCCGGAGGTGAGCTGTCCCACGATGGATGTCGAGTGCTGGGGGGTCAGTGTCCGGATTGAACACCAACAAGCCTTGGCAACTGCAACCCACGTGGTCAGAGGAAAGATGCTTCTGTGAGGACCAGCAAGGTCCTGGGGACTCTCAAAGCTATGGAGAGTCAGGGCACGTCTGGAGCAACCAGGAAAGCCCACTGAAAGTCAAAGTTACCTTCACAGGGACCCACAGGCCAACGGACCAGGGATCGCGAAGGGACCTTGAGCTGAATCACTAAATACCAGCCCACGGAACACTCGTGGAGTGTAGGCCGGGAATCTTCAGTGGAATTACTGCTCGGGGTCAGGACTACAAGTAGCCCAAAGCACAGCTTCAGGGATCGCTGAAAAGCATATGCTGCTGCAAATGTACACGGTGCCCAGGGGTACGGGTTTCACGGTCCCCACGAGGGATACAGGCCTCAGAATTGCTGAGAGCGCAGATCAACCTCAGAGACCTCGGGAACCCACCTCCTGTGTTGCAGAAATCTTCGGAGTCCTTCAGGAGCTGCGTAGATGCAAACCGGTCAGATGCGTTTAGGTGCCTGCTCAGCAGGGAGTAACTCCTTTACTCCAAGGGAGATTCTTCTGTCGTCCAACGAAGTGTAGATTGTCAAAAGTTACTTGGTTTCTGTAGCAGAGTTTAGTCCAGGTAAAATCCAAAGTCCTGTAGTCAGGGGTTCCTATTTTATACCCAAGGAAGGGGTGGGACAAACTCTGGGGACCCACCTATGGGAGGGTCAGGACAGAGGGGTGGCTACACCCATGTCCTTTGTCCAGTTTCACGCCAGAGCAGGAGCAAATGGCTCCTGCAACCGGTTTGAGCTGGACTATGCACAGGGACACCAAATGTGCCCCCAGTGCAGACATCAAAGCACTCTCAGAGTGCACCCACCCAGCCCCAATACACTAAAGCCTGTCTGGGAGGTGGTCACACCTCTCCTGTGACAGGAAACCTATTGTCAAACCTTCCCCTGCCGGAGTTTCATCCAGCACAGGAGGGCAGACTCGTGTCTGTGGCTGGCAGCATCCATTTTGTGATGCCAGGGTCAAGAAAGCTGGTACCGGGTGTACCGGTGTTGTCATATTTCTCCCTCTAGGAGGGTGGAATCATACCTCCCACACCAGTTACTGTTGTGGAGGTATGATTCCAAGGTGTTTGACACCAAACACGACATGTTTCCATGCAGCCGTTTTAAAGTTAGCATTTACCGCGAGGTTATAATGCACTTAAGTATATATGGTTGGCTGCATCACAAACAACCCCGGAATATGGGTTCCGAAGGCTGCAGAGGGGCTCTGCTCATGCATGGGCACCCTCTCACATAAAACCCAGCACCCTGCCTTCAGTATTGCTCAGGCCTGCTATGTGGTGACTGATAGGTTTATATGTGCAGTGATTAGGATAGATATAGTGAACCTATATCTGAGTAAGTGGTGCATGCACCACCTTACACAGGCTGCTGTAGCAGACCTGTTGTGTCATTTTAAATGGTCTCCCAGGGGTGGCATAATACATGCTGCAGCCCCTGGGAGGCCTCTGAGGTACCTATGCCCTGGGTACATAGTATACCATATACTAGGGACTTATAAGGGTACCCCAGAATCCAATCTGGAGTGTACCTAAAGTACATGCAATCAATTTAGAGGAGAAAGCAGATAGACTGGGGTCCTGAATAGCAGGATCCCAGTCAGACTAAGTCGAAAACAGTGAAACATCAGCAAAAAGTGGGGGTAACTATAAGAAGCAGATCCTACCCCCCCCCCCAAGCGTCAGGACATTAAACTAACCTTGACCAGTTGAGTCTTCATGTTCTAAGTGGAAATATCTGGAGAGTCCATCTGCATTAGCATGGTTACTCCCAGGTCTATGTTCCACTGTATAGTCCATCCCCTGTAGGGAAATGGACCACCTCAAAAGTTTGGGGTTTTCACCCTTCATCTGTTTTAGCCATAAGAGAGGCTTGTGGTCTGTCTGAACAATGAAGTGAGTGCCAAACAAGTATGGCCTCAGCTTCTTCAAGGCCCAAACCACAGCAAAGGCTTCCCTCTCAATAGCTGACCAACGTTTCTCTCTGGGGGTCAGCCTTCTGCTAATAAAAGCTACTGGCTGATCCTGACCCTCATCATTCAATTGTGATAACACAGCCCCTACCCCCAACTCAGATGCATCTGTTTGGACAATGAATTGTTTGGAATAGTCAGGACTTTGCAGAATGGGAGCAGTGCGCATGGCCTGCTTCAGGTCATCAAATGCCTTTTGACAGCTAACTGTCCACTGAACTTTCTTTGGCATTCTCTTGGAAGTTAAGTCATTCAAAGGGGTCACTATGGATCCATATCCTTTGACAAACCTCCTATAGTACCCAGTCAGGCCCAAGAAAGCTCTGACCTGAGTCTGGGTGGTTGGAGCAACCCAGTCCATGATGGTCTGGATTTTGCTCTGCAATGGTTGAACCTGGCCTCCACCCACAAGGTGGCCCAGGTATACAACTTGACTCTGCCCTATCTGGCACTTGGTGGCCTTGATAGTGAGGCCTGCTTTCTGCAGGGCCTCCAAAACATTTCGCAGGTGGACCAGGTGATCCTCCCAGGTGGAGCTAAAGACAGCAATATCATCAAGATAAGCTGCACTGTAGGCTTCCAGGCCTGTAAGGACTTTATTCACCAACCTTTGAAAAGTGGCAGGTGCATTCTTCAAACCAAAGAGCATCACCACAAATTGGTAGTGCCCACTAGGGGTTGAGAATGCTGTTTTGGCTTTTGCATCCTCAGCTAGTCTGATCTGCCGGTAGCCAGCTGTCAGGTCAAATGTGCTCAGAAACTTGGCTGAGGCCAAAGTATCTATAAGCTCATCTGCCCTAGGGATTGGATGGGCATCAGTCCTAGTGACTGCATTGAGACCCCTGTAGTCAACACAGAACCTCATCTCTCTCTTACCACCCTGGGTGTGAGGTTTTGGTACTAAGACTACTGGACTAGCCCAAGGGCTATCTGAGGGTTCAATCACTCCCAAATACAACATCTTCTGGACCTCAGTCCTGATGCAGTCCCTGACATGGTCAGGTTGCCTATAAATCTTATTTTTAACAGGCAGACTGTCCCCAGTGTCCACTTCATGAGTGCACCAGGTAGTCTGACTTGGAGTCAGTGAAAACATATGTCTAAACTGATTAAGAACTTTTCTGCAATCAGTTTGCTGCTGGACAGTGAGGCTGCCTGCTAAGGCTACACCATCAACTGAACCATCATCAGGGTTCTGTGAGAGCAGGTCAGGGAGTGGATCACTCTCTTCCTCCTGTCCCTCATCAGTAGCCATGAGCAAGCCCATGTCTGCCCTGTCAACATATGGTTTGAGCCTGTTGACATGGAGCTATGGGGGCTCCTGGGAATTCCAAGGTCCACCAGGTAGGTAACCTCTCCCTTTTGCTCAACAATTGTATGAGGGCCACTCCCCTTGTCTTGGAGGGCTGCTGGGGCCACAGGCTCCAACACCCATACTTTCTGTCCTGGCTGATAAACAGTCAACACATCCTTTTGGTCATGCCAGGCCTTTTGCAATTCCTGGCTAGCCTCAAGGTTTTTAGTTGCCTTCTTCATGTACTCAGCCATCCTGGAGCGGAGACCAAGTACATAGTCCACAATATCCTGTATAGGGGGTTTGAGAGGTAACTCCCATCCCTCCTTCACTAGACACAATGGACCCCTAACTGGATGTCCAAACAGAAGCTCAAATGGGCTGTAACCAACCCCCTTCTGAGGAACGTCTCTGTAGGCAAAGAGAAGGCAGGGCAAAAGTATGTCCCATCTGTGCCTAAGCTTTTCTGGGAGACCTTTAATCATGCCCTTTAGGGTTTTGTTGAACCTTTCAACTAACCCATGCATTGTGGGTGATAAGGGGTGGTAAATTTGTAATTTACACCACACTGCTTCCACATAGCAGTTAAGTAGCTAGACATGAAGTTTGCATCTCGGTCTGATACTACCTCCTTAGGAAAACCCACCCTGGAAAAGATTTCCAGGAGGGCCCTGGCCACCACAGGTGCTGTGGTAGTTCTAAGGGGAATTGCCTCTGGATACCTAGTGGCATGGTCCACCACCACCAGTATAAATCTGTGCCCAGATGCAGTTTGAGGATCCATGGGACCAACAATGTCAATCCCAACCCTCTCAAAGGGAACCCCCACCACAGGTAGTGGCATCAGGGGGGCCTTTGTAGTACTACCTGCCTTACCACTGGCTTGATGGGTGACACAGGAGCGACAAAACTCCCTGGTGTCTTCAGACATGTGAGGCCAATGAAAGTGAGGGACAATTCTGTCCCAAGTCTTGTTTTGGCCTAGGTGACCTGCTAATGGGATGTCATGTGCTAGTGTCAATAGGAAGCCCCTAAACTTCAGAGGTATAACCAACCTCCTGGCTGCACCAGGCTTGGGGTCTCTACTCTCTGAGTAAAGGAGTCCATCATCCCAGTAGATCCTATGGGACCCACTAGCACTCCCAGCAGCCTCAGCAGCAGCTTGCTGTCTGAGGGGTTCAAGAGAGGGGCAGCTCAGCTGCTCCTGGCTCAGATCTGCCCTGGAAGGGCCCCTGTCCCCAAGAACTCAACCTGATCAGGTTCAAGCTCATCTGGGACAGTTCCTTCTTCAGGACTCAGATCAGCTCCCTCAAGAGACTGGTCTGGATTCTGAGGCAGGGGGGAAGACACTGCCTTACCCCTACTGCTCCTTCTCTTGGAAGGCGCCTGGTCCATTTTTCCAGGATCCAGGGCCTGTTCAGTGTTAGACATTTTTGCCTGTGACCTGCTCATAGCAAACACATCTGCAGGGATACCCAACATTTCTGCATGAGTCCTGAGTTCCACTTCAGCCCAAGCTGAAGTTTCTAAATCATTGCCCAACAAGCATTCAACAGGGAGGTCTGCACTTACCACAACCTTCTTAGGGCCAGTTACCCCTCCCCAGGTGAAATTAACAACTGCCAAGGAATGGTCTGTCCTGACATTGCTAGCATTGGTCACTTGGTACATCTCACCAAGTATGATTTGCTCAGGAGCCACAAGATCTTTTGTCACCATTGTGACACTTGCTCCTGTGTCCCTGAATGCCAAGGCCTCTTTTCCATTTATCAAAGGCTGCTGTCTGTATTTGCCCAGATTACTGGGGCTTACAAATAAGGAGGCAATATCCATGCCTCCATCACAGACCAACACAGCCTGAGTTGGAACTCTGACTAGGCCAGAGTCCATCTCAGATCTCAGGGTTAACCCTACTACACCCTTATTCTGAGTACCACCACTTGGAGCTGGACTCAAGGGAACAGTTGCCTTAGGGGCAGTGGTGGTTGGAGTTGAGTCCTTGGACTTGGTACAATCACTTGTCCAATGGGTCTTCTGTTTACAGATTTGACACCATGGCTTCTTCTTGCCTTTACCCTTGTTTGATTGTGACTCCCCACCAGATGCAGATTTTTGGGGCCCTTGAGAAGACTTCTGGTCTTTACCCTTCTCCCCCACCCTTATCAGAGTTTTTAGAATCTTGCTTCTTGGAGTCACCACCTTGGTTCTGAACCTTCTGCCTCACCCTGGTTCTGACCCATTTGTCTGCCTTCTGGCCCAATTCTTGGGGAGAGGTCAGATCAGAGTCCACCAGGTACTGATGCAACAGCTGATTTTGACAATTATTAAGGATCTGCTCCCTCATAATTAAATTGTACAATCCTTTAAAATCACACACTTTACTGCCAAGTAACCAGCCTTCCAGAGCCTTAGTAGCACAATCTACAACGTCAACCCAGTCTTGAGTCTGTGCCTTTTGGGTATCTCTGAACTTGATCCTGTATTGCTCAGTGGTTAAGCCAAACCCATCAATCAGAGCACTCTTCAAGACTTTGTAATTATCAGCATCTTCTTCTCTAACAGTGAGGAGCTTGTCTCTACCTTTGTCTGCAAAGGAGAGCCACAAGATTGCTGCCCACTGCTCCTGAGGGACCCTCTGTACCTTACAGGCCCTCTCCAGTGCAGTTATCCATTTGTGGATGTCATCCCCACTCTGGTAGGGAGGGACAATCTTGTTCAGGTTCCTATGGTCATGAGTATGTTCTCTATTCCTAGGGACACTGTTGCTGCCACCATGGGGCTCTAGCCCCAACTTTTTAGAAGCTCTCTGAAGCTCCAGGGATTCCCTATCTAAGGCCAATTGCTCTCTCTTGATTCTGAGCTTAGCTGTCTCAAACTCAAGCAGTTGGCACTTCCTCTCATAAGAGGACTCCCTTTTATGAGAGGCAGAGGTCCTATGAGAAACAGAGCTCCCTACAGAAGTACCAGAATGATTAGATTCCTGAGAAGGAGATCTTGATCTTCTTGGTAAACTGTTAACCCTTCCAGGTGGGGTAAAGAGAGGGCCACTGAGGCCTTCTTCCTCACCTTCAGGAAGGATTGGATTGTCCAGGTTAGGATCATTTTGATCCTCCTGGCCAGCATCAGAGTCCAGGTCATAGAAGTTTTCACTTCCTGGCCTTTCCTCTTCTGCTGCCCCACCCCATTTGCCTGCCTCATCAGACCCTGGGGTCTTTCTGAGGTCATCTAAAAGCAAAGCCTCTATGAGGCGTTGAGTGTTTGGGTTTTTCCCTGTCTTCAGTTTTCTAGATGTACACATGTGTGAGAAGTTGGCCTGGTATATGCTGTTCACTAATTAAAGTGGACACCTTGCACCAGGGCAAATCGACTCTTATGGTAGATAGGTTTAAGACAACCTTTTAAAGAAAGCTATCCTAGTGGTAGCTGTGGAGAGCAGCCTTCAGGCTAAGTCTCGGAGGAATGTAAAGCAGCTTGTTTTACCATATAATCTCTTGAATCACCAAATGAAAAGACACCACACAGGTATATATATCAAATATATATGTATTTATTTCTAAATAACTCTCTACTAATCTCTTTATGAGATTAGAAGACAAACATATGCACAAATCAACGTTTCTCAATAAGTTAAGCACAAAATATGGCTGGGGCCCTAGGGGCGTACCAGACCATATACTAAGTAAGAGACTTAGAAACAACGACTTGCAAGGAGACAAGGCCTAGGGCCTTCAGAAGTGCTGGGGCCTCACGAAACCACCCAAGGCAGGTAAGTAAAGGACCCACGGGGGACGCGTGCAGTGTGGATACACAGGCGCGAATCGCCGTTAACTTCAATGGGGCAAGTCGCGGTTGGAAATAAAGAGTTTTAGGATACTTCGGGAGAACCTACAAGCAAGTCACTTACAGGGTAAGTAGTTCTAGGGCCCACACCCACAGGAGCACCGTAGTGCTGGAGTTACCTCACCCAGGAAGCCGGGTGCACAGGTGTCCTTTGGTGTCGGGTCGCGGCGTCGTTTTCAATGGCGAACAAAGAAGACTTGCTGCTTGCGGGAGCTGAAGAAGTGTCCGGTGGAATCCAAGCCTGGATTCTGAAGAAGGATGGCCTGAAAGCAGAGGGGACAGTGTTCAAAGTCACTTGGCAGTGACCCGGGGCAAGGAAGATGGATGCCCACCGTCGTCGGTCGCTTCCAGGTCGGTTGCGGGTGCCTTGACTCTTCAGCCACGTGGTCCAGGAGGCGTCGACGACGACCAGGAGCTGGATTCGGTGTGTCCCTCGACGTCTGCAGCTGACTGCGGTGTCGGCAACTCGATAGGAGCCAACAAGCCTTGGCAGCAGCAAGTCTTGGGGAGATGAAGAAAAGTCGATGGCGCAGACCAGCAAGGTCTGTGGAACTCACCCAGCGAGGGTAAGTCAGGGCAGGCCTGGAGCAACCAGGGGAGCCCTTTGGTTTCTTTAAGAAGTCTTCTGGGGACCCACAAGCCAGCGGGCAAGGGATCGCGAAGACACCTCGGGCGGAATCACTCAACAGGGGCCCACGGTCACTCAGGACGGTGTAGGCCTCTGATCTTCGGAGGGATTCCTGCTGGAGGTCGGGACCACACGTGGTCCAAAGCACAAGTTCGTAGAACGTTGTGAAGGGGTTGCACTCGACAATAGTGCACGGTACCCAGGGGTCGCGGTTCCTCGTTACTCGTGGGGTCCACTTGCCTCAGCTTCGCTGGGGACTCACGATGGCCTGGGAGAGGTCAGGAAATCCACTTCTTGGGCTGCAGGGACTTCGGACTCCGGCGGGAGCGGCGTAGTTTGCGACCGTCGTTGCCGTTTTTGGTGCCTGCCAAGCAGGGGAGTCACTCCTTGACTCCAACGGAGATTCTTCTGTCTTCCAAAGGTAGTGGAACGTCGAAGGGCCAGGATTCTTCTATAGAGCGTCGTCCAGGGGTTATCTGCTTTGCAATGGCAAGGTTCCCCCTCTTATACTAAAAGAGGGGATGGACTAGCTCTATGACCCCACCTATGGGAGGGTCAAGGGAGGGGGTGGCTACACCCACTTCCCTTTGTCCAGTTTCGCGCCAGAGCAGGGGCAGGTAGCCCCTGAGCTGGTTTGAACTGGCATATGCACAGAGGAGCCTTCTGCTCCCCCAGTGCAGGACTTCAAAGCACTCTAAGAGTGCACCCACCCAGCCCCAATACACTAAACCCTGTCTGGAAGGTGGTTACACCTCCCTGTGACAGGATGCCTATTGTTGGGCTTCCTCCACTGCGAGTTTCGGTCATCAGCAGGAGGGCAGCCCAGTGTCTGTGACTGGTGGCATCCATTTTGTGATGCCAGGGCTCTTTAGGATTCTACCGCGTTTCCACAGCAGGTACATGTCTTATCCCTCTAGAAGGGTGGAATGCTACCCCCGCCGCCAAGATTGGCGGGGGGTAGTATTCCAAGATGTTTGACACCAAACACGACATGTTTTGATGCAGCCATTCCAAAGTTAGCATTTACCGCGAGGATATAATGCACTTAAATAGTATATGGTTTAACCGCATCCACAAACAGCACCAGAGAATGGACTCTGAGAACTGCAGAGGGCCCTGCTCATGCAGAGGCACCCCCTCACATAGAAGCCAAGCACCCTGCCCTCAGGATTGATAGGGCCTGCCTTAGGGGTGACTGATAGGTTTATATGTGTGTGCAGGAGAGATATAGGAAACCTATATCTCAGTGAGGGGTGCTAACACCACCTCACCCAGGCTGCAGTAGCAGGCCTGTGGTGTCAGATTTAGACTGCTTCCCAGGGGTGGCATAACACATGCTGCAGCCCCTGGGAGGCCTGTGAAGTACCTATGCCCTTGGCACCTAAGGTACCATATACTAGGGACTCATAAGGCACCACAGTATCCAATCACTAGTGCACCTAGAGTGCACTCCATGTCGTTTAGAGAGAACAGAGAGGCTGGGGCCCTGATTGGCAGGGACCCAGCCAGACTATAGCCAGAAACCAGTGCTAACATCAGAAAAAAAGTGGGGGCAACATAAGAGGCAGATCCTACTCTCCTACACAACCCCCCCAAACGTAGGGACACTAAACTAACCTTGACCAGTTGAGTCTTCGTGTTCAAAGTGGAAATACCTTGAGAGTCCATCTGCATTGGCATGTTGGGTCCCAGGCCTATGTTCCACTGTATAGTCCATCCCCTGTAGGGAAATGGACCACCTCAAAAGTTTTGGGTTTTCACCTTTCATCTGCTTTAGCCATAGGAGGGGCTTGTGGTCAGTCTGAACTATGAAGTGAGTACCAAACAAGTATGGCCTCAGCTTCTTCAGGGCCCATACCACAGCAAAGGCCTCCCTCTCTATAGCTGACCAACGTTTCTCTCTAGGGGTCAGCCTTCTGCTAATAAAAGCTACTGGCTGGTCTTGACCTTCATCATTCAGTTGAGACAGTACAGCTCCCACACCCAGCTCAGAAGCATCTGTTTGGACAATGAACTTTTTGGTGTAGTCTGGACTCTGTAAGATGGGGGCAGTGCACATGGCCTGCTTTAGGTCTTCAAATGCCTTTTGACAGCTAGCTGTCCACTGAACCTTTTTTGGCATTTTCTTAGAGGTAAGATCATTCAAGGGGGTCACTATAGATCCATATCCCTTGACAAACCTCCTATAGTACCCAGTCAGGCCTAAGAAGGCTCTCACCTGTGTCTGGGTGGTTGGAGCAACCCATTCCAGTATGGTTTGGATTTTGCTCTGCAAAGGCTGAACCTGGCCTCCACCTACAAGGTGGCCCAGGTACACAACCTGACTCTGCCCTATCTGGCACTTGGTGGCCTTGATAGTGAGGCCTGCTTTCTGCAGGGCCTCCAAAACATTTCTGAGGTGGACCAGGTGATCCTGCCAGGAGGAACTAAAGACAGCAATATCATCTAGATAAGCTGAGCAATAAGTTTCCATCCCTGCCAGAACTTTATTCACCAACCTCTGAAAAGTGGCAGGTGCATTTTTCAATCCAAAGGGCATCACCACAAAGTGGTAGTGCCCACCAGGAGTTGAAAATGCTGTTTTGGCTTTTGCATCATCAGCTAATCTGATTTGCCAGTAGCCAGCTGTTAGGTCAAATGTGCTTAGATACTTGGCTGAGGCCAAAGTATCAATCAGCTCATCTGCCCTTGGTATGGGATAGGCATCAGTCCTAGTGACTGCATTGAGGCCTCTGTAGTCTACACAAAACCTCATTTCTTTCTTACCACCCTGGGTATGAGGCTTGGGTACCAGGACTACTGGGCTAGCCCAAGGGCTATCTGAAGGCTCAATCACGCCTAACTCCAACATTTTCTGGACTTCAGTCCTGATACAGTCCCTGACATGGTCAGGCTGCCTGTAGATTTTATTCTTGACAGGCAGACTGTCCCCAGTGTCCACCTCATGGGTGCACCAGGTAGTCTGACTAGGGGTCAGGCTAAACATATGCCTAAACTGTTGCAGAACTTGTCTGCACTCAGTTTGCTGATGGTCAGTGAGGCTGCTTGCCAAAGCAACACCATCTACTGACCCATCATCAGGGTTCTGAGAGAGCAGGTCAGGGAGAGGGTCACTCTCCTCCTCCTGGTCCTCATCAGTTGCCATGAGCAAGCCCATGTCAGCCCTGTCAACATATGGCTTTAATCTGTTGACATGAAGCACCCTTAGGGGGCTCCTGGGAGTTCCAAGATTCACCAGATAGGTGACTTCTCCCTTCTGTTCAACTATTGTATGGGGGCCACTCCACTTGTCCTGGAGGGCTGCTGGGGCCACAGGCTCCAACACCCACACTTTCTGTCCTGGCTGGTATACAGTCAGCACAGCCTTTGGTCATGCCAAGCTTTTTGCAATTCTTGGCTGGCCTCCAGGTTTTTGGTTGCCTTTTTCATGTACTCTGCCATCCGGGAGCGGAGACCAAGTACATAGTCCATCACATCTTGTTTGGGGGCTTGAGAGGTAACTCCCAGCCCTCTTTTACCAAACATAGTGGACCTCTCACAGGATGCCCAAACAGAAGCTCAAATGGGCTGTAGCCAACCCCTTCTGTGGAACCTCTCTGTATGCAAACAAAAGGCAAGGAAGAAGAAGGTCCCATTTCCGCCTAAGCTTCTCTGGGAGTCCCTTAATCATTCCTTTCAAGGTCTTGTTGAAGCGTTCAACTAAACCATTGCATTGTGGGTGATAGGGAGTGGTGAACTTATAAGTTACACCACACTCCTTCCACATTGCTTTCAGATATCCTGACATGAAGTTGGTACCTCTGTCAGAAATGACCTCCTTTGGAAAACCCACTCTGGAGAAAACTCCAATGAGGGCTCTTGCCACCACAGGGGCTGTGGTGGTCCTCAGAGGAATTGCCTCTGGGTACCTGGTGGCATGATCCACTACCACCAGGATAAATCTGTGCCCAGATGCAGTCTGAGGGTCAAGGGGACCAACAATGTCAATCCCTACCCTTTCAAAGGGTACCCCCACCACAGGTAGTGGTATCAGGGGGCCTTTGTTGTGCCACCTGCCTTACCACTGGCTTGGCAAGTGACACAGGAGCGACAAAACTCCTTTGTGTCCTCTGACATGTGTGGCCAATGAAAATGTGGAACAAGCCTGTCCCAGGTCTTGTTTTGGCCCAAGTGTCCTGCCAAAGGGATATCATGTGCTAAGGTCAAGAGGAACCCCTAAACTTCTGAGGTATTACCAACCTCCTGGTGGCTCCAGGGGCTGGGTCTCTACCCTCAGAATATAGGAGTCCCTCATCCCAATAAACTTTATGGGACCCACTAGCACTCCCAGCAGCCTCAGCAGCAGCCTGCTGTCTGAGGGGTTCAAGAGAGGGGCAGCACTGTTGCTCCTTACTCAGATCTTCCCTGGAAGGGCCCCCTGCCCCCAAGAACTCAACCTGGTCAGGTTCAAGTCCCTCTGGGGCAGTTCCTTCTTCAGGTTCTGCTTCACCTCCCTCTGGAAGTGAATCCTTGATCTGAGACAGAGGGGAAGGCACTGCCTTAACCCTACTGCTCCTCCTCTTGGGAAGCATCTGGTCCATTGTTCCAGGATCCAGAGCTGGTTCAGTGTCATGCATTCTTGCTTGTGACCTGGTCACAGCAAATACCTCTGCAGGGATGCCCAACATCTCAGCATGAGTCCATAACTCTACTTCAGACCAGGCTGAAGTCTCTAGATCATTGCCCAACAGACATTCTACAGGGAGGTCTGCACTGACTACAACCTTCTTGAGGCCAGTTACCCCTCCCCAGGAGAAATTCACAACTGCCAGACTATGGTTGGTCTGGACATTGCTTGCATTGGTCACCTGGTACATTTCACCCAGGATGATCTGTCCAGGGTCCACTAGGTCCTCTGCCACCATGGTGACACTAGCACCTGTGTCCCTAAATGCCAAAGCCTGTTTGCCATTTATCAAAGGCTGCTGTTTGTACTTGCCCAGATTACTGGGGCTTACTAGGAAGGACATATCAATGTTTCCCTCACAAATCAGCATTGCCTGAGTGGTCACTCTGACTAGGTCAGAATCCACTTCAGAACCCAGGGTCAACCCTACTACACCCTTATTCTGAGTACCACCTCCACCAGTAGCTGAGCTAGGGGGCACAGTTGCCTTAGGGGCAGGAGTGGTGGTGGTTTGGTCTTTGGACTTGGTACAATCAGAAGTCCAGTGCCCTTTCTGTTTACAGAATTTGCACCAGGGCTTCTTTTGGCCTTTTCCCTTGTTGGACTGTGACTCCCCACCAGATGCAGATTTTTGGGGCCCTTGTGAAGACTTCTGGTCTTTTGACTTATCCCCACCTTTCTCAGGGCCTTTAGGATCTTGCTTCTTAGTGTCACCCCCTTGGTTCTGGGTTTTCTGCCTCACCCTGGTTCTGACCCATTTGTCTGCCTTCTTTCCCAATTCTTGGGGAGAGGTCAGATCAGAGTCCACCAGGTACTGATGCAACAACTGGTTCTGGCAATTATTTAGGATCTGTTCTCTCATCATCAGATTATACAATCCCTTGAAATCAGTAACCCTACTGCCAACCAGCCAACCCTCTAGAGCCTTGGTTGCACAATCAACAAAGTCAGTCCAGTCCTGAGTCTGTGCCTTCTGGGTATCTCTGAACTTTAACCTGTACTGCTCAGTGGTTAAGCCAAACCCATCTATCAGTGCACTCTTCAGGACCTCATAATCATCAGCATCCTCCTCTCTAACAGTGAGGAGCTTGTCTCTTCCTTTATCTGAAAAGGAGAGCCACAAGATTGCTGCCCACTGCTTTTGGGGGACCTGCTGTACTGTACAGGCCCTCTCCATAGCAGTTATCCATTTGTGGATATCATCCCCACTCTGGTAGGGAGGAACAACCTTGCTCAGGTTCCTATGGTCAGGGACATATTCTCTGCCTCTAGGGACACTGTTGCTGCCACCAGGGGGTTCTAAACCCTCCCTTCTGGAAGCTCTCTGGATCTCCAGGGCTTCTCTATCCAGTGCCAACTGCTTGGTTCTGAGGGCCACTTTGGCTTCCTCATACTGGAGCAGTTTGCACCTTCTCTCAGAGGAGGTCTCTCTTAAGTTAAAGTATGAGCTCCTCTCTTGGACAAATTCTCTGCCAGAGTGATAAGAGTGCTCAGATTCCCTGGAAGGGGATCTGTGCCTCTCATCCACTCTGCCAGTTCTCTTAGGGAGAACTCCTCTGTCCTGTTCAGGCTCCTTGAAGCCTGGCCCTTCAACCACAGAGTCTTGGTCATTCGGATTGTCCTCATCTGACCCAGATACTATGATTGACCCACCCACTGATTCAGACCCCTTAGCTCCTAGAGCCAATCTAAGGTCATCTGCTGTCAGCAGATCTATCAGGTGTAGTGTTGAGGGACTCTGTCCTAGTCTCAGGTGTCTGTCAACACACATGGTTCTCAAGTCAGAGAAAGCCATGTCCTTATACTGAGGCTGAGTGGATCCACTGGGTCCACCCTTTAAGGACATTCTAGTGTTGTGCAGTGTTGTACTACCTACACTAGTTTGTGGCCTACTGATCCTAGCTTGAGCTGTGGAAAGGGTGTGCTATCCCTTGGCACACAGCTCTAAGTTCAGTAGAACTTATTGATACTAAGCTTGACTTTATATGTACCTTGAGTACCTATAATGGTTTTCAGTTAGTAATTCAAATAGAGATTTTCTGGTAAAACAATGGCAAGCTGGAATCCCACACGCTGCCCACCAATGTGAGAAGTTGGCCTGGTATATGCTGTTCACTAATTAAAGTGGACACCTTGCACCAGGGCAAATCGACTCTTATGGTAGATAGGTTTAAGACAACCTTTTAAAGAAAGCTATCCTAGTGGTAGCTGTGGAGAGCAGCCTTCAGGCTAAGTCTCGGAGGAATGTAAAGCAGCTTGTTTTACCATATAATCTCTTGAATCACCAAATGAAAAGACACCACACAGGTATATATATCAAATATATATGTATTTATTTCTAAATAACTCTCTACTAATCTCTTTATGAGATTAGAAGACAAACATATGCACAAATCAACGTTTCTCAATAAGTTAAGCACAAAATATGGCTGGGGCCCTAGGGGCGTACCAGACCATATACTAAGTAAGAGACTTAGAAACAACGACTTGCAAGGAGACAAGGCCTAGGGCCTTCAGAAGTGCTGGGGCCTCACGAAACCACCCAAGGCAGGTAAGTAAAGGACCCACGGGGGACGCGTGCAGTGTGGATACACAGGCGCGAATCGCCGTTAACTTCAATGGGGCAAGTCGCGGTTGGAAATAAAGAGTTTTAGGATACTTCGGGAGAACCTACAAGCAAGTCACTTACAGGGTAAGTAGTTCTAGGGCCCACACCCACAGGAGCACCGTAGTGCTGGAGTTACCTCACCCAGGGAAGCCGGGTGCACAGGTGTCCTTTGGTGTCGGGTCGCGGCGTCGTTTTCAATGGCGAACAAAGAAGACTTGCTGCTTGCGGGAGCTGAAGAAGTGTCCGGTGGAATCCAAGCCTGGATTCTGAAGAAGGATGGCCTGAAAGCAGAGGGGACAGTGTTCAAAGTCACTTGGCAGTGACCCGGGGCAAGGAAGATGGATGCCCACCGTCGTCGGTCGCTTCAGGTCGGTTGCGGGTGCCTTGACTCTTCAGCCACGTGGTCCAGGAGGCGTCGACGACGACCAGGAGCTGGATTCGGTGTGTCCCTCGACGTCTGCAGCTGACTGCGGTGTCGGCAACTCGATAGGAGCCAACAAGCCTTGGCAGCAGCAAGTCTTGGGGAGATGAAGAAAAGTCGATGGCGCAGACCAGCAAGGTCTGTGGAACTCACCCAGCGAGGGTAAGTCAGGGCAGGCCTGGAGCAACCAGGGGAGCCCTTTGGTTTCTTTAAGAAGTCTTCTGGGGACCCACAAGCCAGCGGGCAAGGGATCGCGAAGACACCTCGGGCGGAATCACTCAACAGGGGCCCACGGTCACTCAGGACGGTGTAGGCCTCTGATCTTCGGAGGGATTCCTGCTGGAGGTCGGGACCACACGTGGTCCAAAGCACAAGTTCGTAGAACGTTGTGAAGGGGTTGCACTCGACAATAGTGCACGGTACCCAGGGGTCGCGGTTCCTCGTTACTCGTGGGGTCCACTTGCCTCAGCTTCGCTGGGGACTCACGATGGCCTGGGAGAGGTCAGGAAATCCACTTCTTGGGCTGCAGGGACTTCGGACTCCGGCGGGAGCGGCGTAGTTTGCGACCGTCGTTGCCGTTTTTGGTGCCTGCCAAGCAGGGAGTCACTCCTTGACTCCAACGGAGATTCTTCTGTCTTCCAAAGGTAGTGGAACGTCGAAGGGCCAGGATTCTTCTATAGAGCGTCGTCCAGGGGTTATCTGCTTTGCAATGGCAAGGTTCCCCCTCTTATACTAAAAAGAGGGGATGGACTAGCTCTATGACCCCACCTATGGGAGGGTCAAGGGAGGGGGTGGCTACACCCACTTCCCTTTGTCCAGTTTCGCGCCAGAGCAGGGGCAGGTAGCCCCTGAGCTGGTTTGAACTGGCATATGCACAGAGGAGCCTTCTGCTCCCCCAGTGCAGGACTTCAAAGCACTCTAAGAGTGCACCCACCCAGCCCCAATACACTAAACCCTGTCTGGAAGGTGGTTACACCTCCCTGTGACAGGATGCCTATTGTTGGGCTTCCTCCACTGCGAGTTTCGGTCATCAGCAGGAGGGCAGCCCAGTGTCTGTGACTGGTGGCATCCATTTTGTGATGCCAGGGCTCTTTAGGATTCTACCGCGTTTCCACAGCAGGTACATGTCTTATCCCTCTAGAAGGGTGGAATGCTACCCCCGCCGCCAAGATTGGCGGGGGGTAGTATTCCAAGATGTTTGACACCAAACACGACATGTTTTGATGCAGCCATTCCAAAGTTAGCATTTACCGCGAGGATATAATGCACTTAAATAGTATATGGTTTAACCGCATCCACAAACAGCACCAGAGAATGGACTCTGAGAACTGCAGAGGGGCCCTGCTCATGCAGAGGCACCCCCTCACATAGAAGCCAAGCACCCTGCCCTCAGGATTGATAGGGCCTGCCTTAGGGGTGACTGATAGGTTTATATGTGTGTGCAGGAGAGATATAGGAAACCTATATCTCAGTGAGGAGTGCTAGCACCACCTCACCCAGGCTGCAGTAGCAGGCCTGTGGTGTCAGATTTAGACTGCTTCCCAGGGGTGGCATAACACATGCTGCAGCCCCTGGGAGGCCTGTGAAGTACCTATGCCCTTGGCACCTAAGGTACCATATACTAGGGACTCATAAGGCACCACAGTATCCAATCACTAGTGCACCTAGAGTGCACTCCATGTCGTTTAGAGAGAACAGAGAGGCTGGGGCCCTGATTGGCAGGGACCCAGCCAGACTATAGCCAGAAACCAGTGCTAACATCAGAAAAAAAGTGGGGGCAACATAAGAGGCAGATCCTACTCTCCTACAACATGGTTCTCAATTCTTGAAATGAGATGTGGTCATACTTAGTTGGCAGAGGCCCACTGGCTTCTGGCCTAGAAGACATACTAGTGTGGTGTGGTGTGGTGTAGGCACCTACCTACCCTAGTGGGAACTGAAACTCTCTTGAGTTGGGAGAAAGGGTGTGCTAGGCCCTTGACTTACCCAACTCTAAGTTCAGTAGAACTTACTTTATTCTAGTCTTGATTTATATGTACCTAAGTACCTTTAGTGGTTTTCAGTTAGTTACTCAATGAGATTATCTGGTAAAACAATAGCAAGCTTGAATACCAACCGCTGCACACCAATGTGAGAAGTTGGCCTGGTATATGCTGTTGATCCAGCGCGGCTAATATAAATTTCTCCTTATGACATCAATCCAGAGGAAACACTTACGCAACCTTTTATCACTTAAAACTTATGTTGGTGGGGCCCATGACACCGCATACATACATTCATTCAATCTCTGGATTATACGCTAAGGAAAAATGAGTTGCTGGACAAGCGGGATACCTTATTGAAAACGACAGAAATATAACCTATACATTATATACATAAACTTTAGATCCTGTCGGTTCTAAACATCAAGGCACTCCGCTATTCGGTCGATGGACCAACTAGTAGAATTAGTTGATGGTGATTAAGACCAGCTCAATCACAATTAAAACCTTTAACATTTATTAATCATAAATCTATTAAAGAACCACAGACTCATTTTAGAGTTAGAATATAATTTTATCTAAAATTCTTCGAGCAAATAAGTGAAATTCTATATTATGTAAAACATTTAGAAATATCAATAAACATTTTAAGAAAGATTTTTAGGAAAAGTGAGAAATTATACATTACCCTCGGCCATGGGGCGATGACAAGAATGGTTCACCAAAGGAAGATGAACCGCAGATCACAGGATAGGACTCCCAAACTGACTGACTGTCCCGCTAACCTCCTCGGACGCAATCCTCCCGTACAAAATTCCCGCAACGGTCTCGTTCCTTCCCAGTCAAAGTCCAAATTGACAGAGTCTCTCGCAGCATCAAGGTGGAAAAATGAAAAGCAAGGTTGAGGGAGTCATTCACAACGTCAGAGCAGACTCTCTTATACCCTATTTTCTGGCTCTCTACACTTAAAAGTTGCAATCTTTAGGGGCAAGAATCACGCTAATTGGTCCATTGGAGGGGTGGTGATGGTCACCTCATCTCCCTCCTTGTTCGAACCGGTTTGGGGACTGTTGGACTTGGCCCTTTTTGCAGGGTCATCCCGGAACTTTTTGCCTTCCTCCTATATTTTTTCTGACCTGTTGTTGGCTGTTTTATGACTCTGGGCACTTTACCACTGCTGATCAGTGCTAAAATGCATATGCTCTCTGTTATAAATTGATGTATTAATTGGTGATTCCCTGATTGGCTGGTTTGGTTTACCTGTCAGACCCTAACACAGTGCACCAGGAGTGCCCAGGGCTGGTAATCCAAATGCTGCTGGTGGGCTTGCAGCACTGGTTGTGCCACCCACAGAAGCAGCCTGTAAAAATGTGTCTAAGGCCTGCCATTGCAGAGCCCGTGCGCAGTCTGGTACTGCCATGCTGACTGGGCAAGTGCACCCACTTGCCAGTCCCTAAACCTTCCCTTTTCTTCATGTCAGACACCCCTATGGTAGGCCCAAGGGCAGGGTGCATTGTAAGTATAAGGTAGGACATGCCCTGGTGTGTGTGGCATGTCCTAATAGTGAATTACAGCCATTTTCGTTTTTCACTATTGCAAGGCTACCTGTTCTCCATAGGCTAAAATGGGCAGTTTGATTATTACACCTTATAATCCTAACTGACCCCGGGAACATGGTAGAAAAACGAATTTCGTATGCCTGAACTCAGAATGATAAAATACATCTTTTAGCAAAGTTGGTTTTAACATTCTGTGTTTGAAAATACCACTTTTAGAAAGTAGGTATTTTCTTGCCTAAACCTTCCAAGCCTGCCTCTGCTAGGTTGTGTATTCATTGTCTGGGTTTGTGAGTGACAGGGGCTGGGGAAATTCCAGGAGACAGGGTGAGGCAGCCAGGGCTGAATAGAGAGATCTGCATCCAGAGTGGAGGGAGGAGTTGCACCTGGGTCTGATTAGGGCTGTGCCTGCCTTCCACAATGCTGGCTCCACCTCCTGCCGGGCGGCTGAGCACTCTGCCCCACATTCTGAAAGGAAAGAAGGAGTCCTGTAAACAAGGTGCTCCAGGACTGACCAGAACTGGTTTTGGACTAGGCAAAGGCCTCTCTGCCTTCAGAGAACAAAGAGAAACTGTGTATAAAAAGGGGACCCAGACCCCTAGGAAATTAGATCACTTTGGGAAACAAGAAGAAACCTTTGCTGAGGAGAGGAACCAAGAAGAAACTGAGGAGAGACTATCCCTGAACCTGGGGGATTGGCCTGCAGTGGTTGCCTGACTGCCAAAGAAAGGAGAAAGGACTTTGTGTGCACTTAATTCAACTTGTAAAGGATCTCCAAGGGCTTGAGAGAAGAGCTTGCCTCCTGCTGAAGTCTCAGGGACAACAGACTTCAACCACCAGCTCCCCAAGAATCCTTTGGAAGTGCCTGCTGCTGATTTGGGCCTTCTGAGGGACTGCGTGTCGCAAGGAGCTGGAAGCGCGACTCAAGAGGGAGAAGCGTGTCGCCGTCGCAGCCGCTGCCGTCGCATCACGGAGATGACGCCGCTGTAGCTGTCACATTGCACCGCATCTCAAGAAATGTCCCGCAACCCCGAAGAAGCGTGTCGCCGTCGCAGCCGCTGCCGTCGCATCGTAGATGCCGCTGTAGCTGTCGCATTGCACCGCATCAAGAGAAGCGTCTCGCAACGAAGAAGAAGCGTGTCGCAGCCGCTGCCGTCGCATCGTAGATGTCGCCGCTGTAGCTGTCGCATTGCACCGCATCAAGAGAAGCGCCTCGCATCCACGGAGAAGCGTGCCGCCGTCAAAGCTGCTGTCGTCGCATCACCGAACAAGGGTGTCGCCGCTGCAGTTGTCGCATCGAGTCGAGACTTCTCGCAACATCGGAGAAGCGTGCCGCATCAGGAAGAACTTGACGTCTTTATTTCTTTGCACCGGAACTTTGCCGCATCTCCATCTCTGCAACACTTTCGTTGTAGAAACGTGACGCATCGTAAGGTACATTGACTCAAAGTGTCGCATTTTAAGATCTGAGGAGAACTAAGCTAAACCTACCATTTTAAGTACAGAATTGTGGATTTTTGTTGATTATGGTCTTGTGTTAAATCTATATAAAAGATACTTATTTTTATAATACAACTTGTGTGGTGTCCATCTGTAGTGTTGTCACTTGATTACTGTATGTGTTCACAAATGCTTTACACACTGCCTCTGAGATAAGCCTGTCTGCTCGTGCCAAGCTACCAAGGGGGTGATCAGGGGTTATTTTAGGAGTGTACCCCCTTACCCTGACTAGAGGCAAGGGTCCCTATTTGTCACAAGTACCTACCTGTGCCAACTAGAGACCCCCAAATCTAACATTGGTGGCAGCGGTGGGATTCTGGACTTGCATTTGTGACTCATGTACAGTGATTGGTGAACACTACTAGTGAGTGCAGACCAAACGCAACCACATACAGTTTTTTCTGTTTTCTGGTGTCCTCCTGGAAGTATTTTTGATACAAGGACTCTGATTAGTTGTTGCAAAATGGAACTTAACTTCTGGCACATGTTCGTCTACACAATGAAGGAGCTACGTGTGTTTTGCAAGGAAAGGGGGCTGCCTGTGAGGAGAAGGTCCAGGGAGGATCTAGAGGCATCCCTATTTCAGTTTGAGTTACCACGCTGGAAGGCAACACTACCAGTTGAGTCTGAGAAGGAGGAATTCCCTAAAAGTGAGGGAGAAACAGGAAAAGATAGCTGGCTTCTGGCTCATGAGCAGAGGCTGAGAGAGATTGACGAAGAGCTGAGAGAGCTTGAGGTGGCTCAGAGGGCCTTAGCCCAAGAAAAAGAAATATGTGAAGCTCAAGAAGTGAGCTTGGCTGAGTTGGAGGTGGAATCCAGCTCAGATGGTGGCAGCAATATTGAATTTTCCAGTGCTGAGAGAGTAGTGCACACACCCAGAGATGTGGCGCCTGACTTGGAGGTGGTTAACATACACCAGGAGGTTCAAGGACATGAGGTAGCTCCAGTAGTGCGCAGTGTCCCTGAGAGGAATAGGGAAACTGACGCAGGGGTTCATGGTCCTAGTGGAGGGAGGGACACTCTACTGACTCTAGATGAGAGGTGCAGGGAGAGGGGTTCCCCCAAGGTTGAAGTCCTGGTATGTGAGTGTGAAGACCGCCCAGAAGAGTGTGGGTTAAGTGACAGAGACAGTCAGATACTGTCTTGCCAATCTCGGAAGAGTGGTGTGGAGTACGTGTGCGAGGCACTGGATGGTGAGGTGAAGGATAGTTTGGTTAACCCCTGTGGGGGGCTGTGTGATCCAATTGTGGGAGAGCATATTGTAAGTCCCTGTTTTCCAGAGCTATGCCAACACCTGTTGGAGAGTGAGTTCTCTGACCCCAGGGAGCTCACATTGGAGGCAGACCTTTTGGTGGATTCCAGAGGGTCTGGAGAGGCATTGGGGAGCGACCCTGTGGGGAGTGGCTCAGGTATCTTCCAACCCAGAGTGGTGGAAGTGGTTCAGAGTAGCCCAGCTAGGTCCCGTTGTAGTGGGAGGGGTGTAGGGGCTCACGTCCTGTCTCAGTGGAGAAGGAGTGAGGGTGGGACTGCGTGTCCCAAGGTGTCCGAAACCCAGTCTCAGGGCCTGGAGGGTTCCTTAAGGGAACACCAGGTTGGGGGCCTAGGCTGTACTGGTAGGCCCGTTGAGGGGGATCTCCTAGTGTCAGGAGAACCTGGAGCGTCTGTAAGTGGAGCTCCAGTGGTTCTGGTATCTGGCAGTGCCGCTCCAGTTGGGAGGGTGCAGAAGTCCAGATTGGGGGGTGAGAGGGGGAGAGAGTCCCCAGTGGAAAAACCAGTGGGTCAGGGGCCAGCCAGAAGGGCTGAGTCTCCAAGAAGTGACCATGGTGACACCACTTCTGTCCTGGGGGATCTTCGCGCACTGTCAGATGGACAGGGGTCGGGAGATCTGCGCCAGGCAGACTGTCACACAACACCTGAGGTATGTGTTACCCTCGGGGGGGGAATGCGTGCTCCCCCGGAAGTCCTGGTGCGCCAGGCAGATTCTTACACAGCTCTAGAGGAGTGTGTTTCCCTTGGGGGGGTTGGTGTACTTCCCCGGAAGTCCTGGGTTGCCAGGCGCAGGTCCAGCCTAAGGGTACAGACCCTGGGTTGGGGGGCCAGGATCAGGGTGTCCCCCCTGACCTGGAGGGAAGGGCCACTGCTAACAGTACCCCTCCCGGTTTGTCTTCTGGGGGTACCGCTCCTGATGGGAGCGGGCAGTACTCTGGAAGGGGGTGCAGAGGGAGGGAGTCCTCGCCTCTGACCCTGGTTCAACTGGAGGGTTTAGACCCTAGGTTGGAGGGCCAGGTTCAGGGTGTCCCCCCTGACCTGGATGCCCAGTTGCATGATAGAACCCCTGAACTGGTGGGCGAATTGTGCAGGACACCTGCCACAGGTGCCCCGGCAATTCTGGAAGGGGGTACCACTCCAGGTGGGAGGGTACAAAGCCCCGAGGAGGAGGAGGACAGGGTGTGGGAAAGCCCACCCCCGTCTCCTGGCCAGCCGCTGGGTATAGGCCCGGGACTGGTGGGTCAGTGCCAGGATGTCATACCTGACCTGACAGGGGGGAGAGTGGACAAAGGGTGCCAGGCACCCGGGGCTACTGCCCCCCGCTCTCTGACGCCACAGAGGTTTGAGAGCCCTGAGAGGCATAAGGCCTGGGTCTCATCCCTGACCCCTGTCGGTGGCCACTGTGGCTTGCTGTCTGTCTGTTGGGACACACCTTTGAGCAAGTTACGGTTAGGTGCTGCACAGGTGGTGTCCACAGGTGAGGAGAAGGGTTCCCCATGGATTAGCTTGGTGGGCCCTGAGAGTATGGACAGAGGGATCCAAATAGGTTCAGATTGGCGTAGAACTGGAATATGCCCCTGCTGTTGCGGGCCAGGTCCAGGTTCTATCGCCCAAAGCAGGGAAGCCCATCAAGGTAGTGATTGGTCTACCCTGCGTTTTGGCTGGAAGGGGGTTGTGTTGGACTTGGCCCTTTTTGCAGGGTCATCCCGGAACTTTTTGCCTTCCTCCTATATTTTTTCTGACCTGTTGTTGGCTGTTTTATGACTCTGGGCACTTTACCACTGCTGATCAGTGCTAAAGTGCATATGCTCTCTGTTATAAATTGATGTATTAATTGGTGATTCCCTGATTGGCTGGTTTGGTTTACCTGTCAGACCCTAGTACAGTGCACCAGGAGTGCCCAGGGCTGGTAATCCAAATGCTGCTGGTGGGCTTGCAGCACTGGTTGTGCCACCCACAGAAGCGGCCTGTAAAAATGTGTCTAAGGCCTGCCATTGCAGAGCCCCTGCGCAGTCTGGTACTGCCATGCTGACTGGGCAAGTGCACCCACTTGCCAGTCCCTAAACCTTCCCTTTTCTTCATGTCAGACACCCCTATGGTAGGCCCAAGGGCAGGGTGCATTGTAAGTATAAGGTAGGACATGCCCTGGTGTGTGTGGCATGTCCTAATAGTGAATTACAGCCATTTTCGTTTTTCACTATTGCAAGGCTACCTGTTCTCCATAGGCTAGAATGGGCAGTTTGATTATTACACCTTATAATCCTAACTGACCCCGGGAACATGGTAGAAAAACGAATTTCGTATGCCTGAACTCAGAATGATAAAATACATCTTTTAGTGAAGTTGGTTTTAACATTCTGTGTTTGAAAATACCACTTTTAGAAAGGAGATATTTTCTTGCCTAAACCTTCCAAGCCTGCCTCTGCTAGGTTGTGTATTCATTGTCTGGGTTTGTGAGTGACAGGGGCTGGGGAAATTCCAGGAGACAGGGTGAGGCAGCCAGGGCTGAATAGAGAGATCTGCATCCAGAGTGGAGGGAGGAGTTGCACCTGGGTCTGAATAGGGCTGTGCCTGCCTTCCACAATGCTGGCTCCACCTCCTGCCGGGCGGCTGAGCACTCTGCCCCACATTCTGAAAGGAAAGAAGGAGTCCTGTAAACAAGGTGCTCCAGGACTGACCAGAACTGGTTTTGGACTAGGCAAAGGCCTCTCTGCCTTCAGAGAACAAAGAGAAACTGTGTATAACAAGCATTTACAATGCAATAGGTCTCGCATTTGCGAGAGTTTAAGCTATTGGCATTGTGAATGACAATGCCTGTTATTTATCTGTTTTGATAATTAACACATAAATAAGTCATTGTCATTTACAATGCCAATAGCTCAAACTCCTGTAAATGCGAGACCTATTTCATTTCAAAGAAGTGTCCGCCATTTTCACGGGCTGCTTGGAAAGTAAAAGCACGCATGGCACGCTAAATGCTGCAGGAAAGCATGTCGAGCCTGCAGTAGGAGAAACTCATTAAAGAAAATAGTGCTTACAGATTAAATACGAAGTAAAAGGGCCAGCCCTCATGGGAGGTTACAAATGAAGACAAGGCGGTACTAAGGAGGGACTAACAAGCCTATTAACGAATCCGACATTTACAAATGACAATGACGCAAGCCAATGAAAAATATGGGTGGAGAGTGGGCGGAGCTTCAAGTCCATACTCGAATACAGCATTGCTCCAACTGGGTATGTCTGTGCCTTCCATGCAGTGTGGGGTTGACAGAACACAGAAGCGAATCTGCACATAGCAAACACCTAGTCCGATGCCTTCTAGCAGGTATCAATCAATTTCTGACAAATGTTATGTTATGTTAAAAATGGATTTGTAGAGCGCACAGCTACTCAGCAGAGTATCCCGGCGCTAAGATAGAAAGAAACAGAGGCCAGAGATGGAGCATCAGTCCCGGGGCGGTCTGCCATTATACTGCTTGTTGGAACAGCCAGGTTTTCAATTGTTTCCTAAAAGCCAGCATACTCGTGGCCTGCCTCAGTGGAAGAGGCAGCTTGTTCCATAATCTAGCCACTTGCACTTGGAACGAGCGTCCGCCACGGCGGGCTCTGAGACACTTAGGAATGACAATTGGGTGTTGGTGTGCTGACCTAAGGGATCTGTCAGGTACGTAGTATGAAACTCTTCAAAACAATCATTATTACTAATGTGCTTGCATATTCATTTATTTGATGGCTTTTTTTGCAGCATATGAATTGTCTCCCGCCATTGATTTACCCCAAACTTTAATATCTTAAATGGCTAATGTAATAGATAATGTGCTGCCTGGCTAAAAACTTATAAGGTCCCAAAGGCGAGACCTATTGGCTATGCCAATGCTTGTTGTTTTGAGAATCTGGTCACCCTAGAGCAGAGGTCTTCAAACTTTTTTACTCTGAGCCCCCCCTAAGCAAAATGTTTTGAGGTCGGGCCCCCCTCCAAAACTTTATGGCAGGATTGGGGGAGTGGGAGGGACATGGCTGCGTGCAGGGAGCGGTGCTTATGAGAGGATTTCAGGAATACGTTTTCTATAGCTTATGAACCGCACTAAATGAGACTTATAAAACAGAAAATGCATCAAACAAAAACAGATATCCCAAACAAACTGCTCCCCATAATTGGGGTGTTGTGAGCCCCTCACACTCTTTGACCCCAATGCAACTATACCTGCTGCACTAATGATAACTGCAGTCCTGAGTAGCAGGCTATCTCCTCTGCATCTTTTACCTCTTCCCCACCATGACGGATCTTCAACTCTGTCCTAATGCTTGAAAGGAAAATAAGCTTTGATGCCCCTTTTTAAGGGTAGACAGTCATAACTGTGATGCAGTGGGCCCCTCAAATCCCTGGGCCCCAGTCCTGCTGCATCTGCTCCTTAATGATAACCAGCAGTGGCCACTTACACACTTGGCAGCAGTACCAGCTTCACTAATGAATGCCCCTTTAAAAAAAAAGAAAACTTATATTGTCCCCTTCTTTGGGGTATCTCTCTGAAGAAGCTGCCTCTGGCCATTTGTAAACACAAAAATGAGTCCGCATACAGTGCTCCCTATTCTGGGTCTACTCTTTGACAATATCTATGAATCTCGCTCCTTTCCTCTGTCTCTTGGACCATTACTGTGAGGCCCCAGGGATCGAGAGGATTAGGGCGCTGGATCTGAATGCAACCCTTCTGGCCTGCTACCTGCCACCCCATGGACTCAGCTTTTACAATGCCCCTGAATGGTTAATACTGACTTTGAGATGCCTCTGCCTGAAATCGAAGGGTGTGGTGGTAGTGCATAAAGTTAAAAAAGAAACCAGCCTTCTAACCAGCCAATAATTGATTGAGTCACTAAAAGCCAGGGCCACTGGAATTATGAGTTTCTGCAGCAGCAGCGTTTTCCACATAATTATCAGTTTACTGCATTTGCTACATAATCTGCAGATTTTCAACAAAAGAAAACTAGATTCTAGCTCAAACAGAACAAAAGTTACTTAACTCGTGACAAAGTGTTCCAGAGCAGTGGAAGGCCCTTTGCAAAGATTGACTGGTAATCTTGTAGTTGCTTACTGCTGTATTTGGGTGTTAAACTGGTACTAATGGGGTGAAATATTTCCCCTGACAGGGTTACCTTGAGTTAAAATGACAAAATAATGAAGTAATGCTAACCACAAAATGTGGCGCATTATGCCGCATAATTTACCTTTTCTTGCTGCATAATTTAGTCAAACCTGCCGCATAATATTGTCCTCTTCTGCTGAATAATTCCAGTGGCTCTGCTTAAAGCTTCATGGTGGCAAAGATCTATTCTTTTTGAGATGTAATGTAAGGGTGTTATCAGCTGAGATCTGGAATAGTGGAGACACTTACAAAAATGTCTGCATTAGATACAGTTTGATTAATTATTACTAAAAAGTATATTTTGTAAGAACTTGTTTTATCTCAATCACTGCATCATTTTGCAGCAGCCTAGCTTAGAGTATGTAAATACTGTTTTAAAATAATGACTTACAAATTCACAGTGCTTTCTGCCACAGGCTGGGACCTCATAGCACTATAAACAGTGCCATTGGAATTATGCGGCGGAGAAGGCCAGATTATGCAGCATGGTTGACTAAATTCAGCAGCAAGCAAAGGTGAATTATGCTGCATATTTTGTGTTAGCATTGCTGCATTATTTTGCTATTTTTACACTTGTTAACACTGTCCTGGCCTTTATTGCCCCTCATAAGTATCACATTAACACCCACATATAGCAATAAGCAACAGAAAGGTGACCATTCAACCTTTAGAAAGGGCCTTCCATTGTGAGGTAACATGTGTTGCTGCATTTTTTTTATCTGCAAATTATGCAGCAGATGATGGATTATATGGCAAATGCGGTAAATCCATAACTATGCGCTGTGAGTGCAGGGTGAGCGTGAAAGTGAAGGGTGAGAATGAGTGAGTTGTCTGAATGAAGAGTGCATTCCCAGACATTTGAAGTAAATCAGCATGTTATTGACGGGGTGTAGGGTTTCAGATATAAGTTAAACTATTGTAATTATGGTATTAATCTGGGATTGAGGGTGGAGGAAATAAATAATGTGCTGATCGTGCAACAAACTTCCAGTCTTATGATTAGGATTGCCAGCTCATTATTTTGATGCCGCAGACGGTACAAAAATACACAGTCACCTAAAGCCCTATTTTCAGCACTTATCTGTGCGTACTTCAAAAGCAAATATAAATAGAAAGCACTTTTAAATGTGTTCTAGGGCTGCCTGAATGATTCATGAATGAAAATAAAGGGAACAGACAAAGTCAGATTACAAATGAATACATACTTTTTTATTTAAAACCCTGTTTATTGTCAAAACAAGGTCTTTGCAGGCTCTTTAAACATACATGGTGGGCATTTTTCTATTGGCAACCCTTTTTATATTCCTTTTCATGAAATGCATTTTCACACTACAGCAGTAAATTTAAAATACAAATGTAAGGAATAGGCAGAGTCGGGGCCCAGGGAGTACTGGAAACAGAAATAAAAACTAAGCCTCGGTAACTAGTTTCTAAAGGTATGCAAATGGTCCTTAAAGACCTGTGAAAAACTCGGGCATGCCGGAGTCTTAATAAGACTCCAGACACTGCCCAGCGGAGCCCCCAGCAACACACTCACTGACCTCCGGCCCCAGGGCACTCTGAGGGCTTCGGAGTAAATGAAGACAGCCTGGAAATGCAGCAAATAAACATCGCCGCACTTCCAGGCGTCTTCATTTACATGTGCTTACAGAGGCCTTTGCGCCCCCCTGGGAACCCATCCACGCCCCCCCAGGGGGGCGAGCCCCACACTTTGAAGACCTCTGCCCTAGAGCAATGCCAGTTTATAACAGTCTCCTTCGATGTCGGAAGTGACATCTAAAAGGTTCGGTTTAGGGTCATGTGACATGGTCCACCATAACACCCGTCCTAAGAAAGTACCCGTCTCCAATAAGGGCGCAATTTGACGCAACTATATATATGCAGTTAATGACCCTCCTGCATTGAGCACCGGAGGCAGGAGAGGGAGCCGATCATACCCACTGTCCATAGTTTGCACCTCGTGAAATAAACTCTGCGGATGTATTTTAGTTGGACGAGGCCACCAGCTCTTCTTTTAAAACAAGCATTGGCATAGCCAATAGGTCTCGCTTTTGGGACCTTATAAGTATTTATTTATGCAGCACAATATCCTTGGTGCAACAAGCTTGTACAACTCTAAGGCTGCTTCAAAGCACTATGGGAGAAAAGAAAAGGGAGAAAAGGGCGAGAACAATGGAAGGAAGGGTCGCTAAGGACTCCATAGAAATATGGTTAATGGCAGGCAGGGTGAAGATGGTTTAGAAGGATAAAGCAAGACGTTTGGAAATTACATTTTTAAATAATAATATAACTCTTCAAGGAGGAAGACCGTCTCTAGTCCGGAAAAAAACCCAGTTCACTTTTAGCACAAACATGATTATGCTGCCCGATTAATCTGTAGGTCTTATTATGCTTGTGCTATGTATTTTTGTAGGGTGTTTTTCTGATAAACGTTGCGTCCTGAAGTGTATCAAAAGTACAGTGGTTTTTAAAAAATAGAAACGTGACAGAATGTTCTATGTTTAAAGACAAATGCATTGTAAAACAAAGGATAGAATGGTTGTTTTTAAAATGTTTGAATGATTAACAGGTTTTACCCTTAGCTCACGTTGTATTTATCTCACGTTGTATTTATCTCATGGTAGATATGTTTGAAAATGAGTTGCACGGTTATTTTACTAACACCATCTCTTGCACTACAAGGCCATGCCTGTTGCCAGGGGCATTTTGGGATGGGGGCAAACATTATTAAAGACTGGTCCCTTCAATGCACAAAAATGTACTGTTCTCTATGATCGCAGCTCCTTGTTTTTGCTGGTCCCGCTCTACTGCTACAAACCATACCTCCCTGGATCTATGCACAGGCTACTTTTGCTTTATTTGTTTATTTTTTCCAGGTTCTTGGTGTAGTCTAAAGTTGAAGTTTGCTATTTATTCAGTTTTTTTAAGTCTCCAAACCCTACACAAGGGAGGTGACAGTGGTTATATTCATGCACTCGCTCTATGTTCAAAAAGTATCTCTTCAACGTTACAGACCTAATAAACGGATACTGAATAAAAGTCCCACGTGTTACATACGACTCATGTTTTATTTTTTTAGCTCATGTACCAACATGCGTTTCGTCAAAATTTACGGTTTCAAGGCTGTATCGCACATAGTTTAGCAATTCACAGTATAGAAAATGGTGAAAGGATGGACTCTTGAAATAGTTTCCATATTAGTACTAAATAATCAGATGCTTCATGTACGTTGTCTCAGAATGCATGATGTTCCACTGTAATATATGTACCTTAATGAGGACATGTTAGCACAACTATGTACCTACTGGGAGCAGGACTGTCAAGCAACAATTACATTGGAATTATGTGGCAGGGTGTGTGATTGTTTTATGAGTCTTAATGAGCTAGTAATCTTACTTCCTAATCCTAAATCCTACATACATTTAAATCCGATTGTTGAACTCGGTATGTTTCATAGCATCGTATGTATTTCTTCTATAGGTCAGTATGTCGACGTGTAATTAAATCATTTTGTAAATAATTTGCAAAATGTATTAAAATCCACATTTATCAGGCATGTTACTTTATTTCCGTGTTGTTGCAGATACAGTGACAAACCTTTAAAGCACATGCTCACAATCTCGTGGAACTACACTGAAGCCAAATCTTTTGTCGGAAATGAGTATGCCCTCTCAATTCATAAATTCAGCTCACCGGTTCAGCCGTTGAAAACAAGAGCTGGATGCAACAGGATTTGCATGTGTGCTTCCTCGGCAGTCTCCTCCCCCACCCCATTGATGTTTTGTGAATGGCAAGGAATTTGCACACAGGCTCAGGTTGCAGCGCTTCTTGGTGAGTGCGGGGAGTAAAGGGTTGGAGGAGTCCAGCCACTGCCTGTCATTTCCTGAGCACGCCGGCTATAGCCCCGCCTCCGTAATAACGTTAATGATTTGATGAAAAGCTGTGCAAATCCTATTTTATCCTCCGTTCTCCAAAACAGAATGAAGCAAGACATTAAGAACGAAGCTTCGCCGTGTTTTTAGACTCTTAAATAGGCACTGGCTCGTCTCGAGACCAAGATTTAGTATTTTTGAAGCTGCTGCTTTTACCCGTCTTCTGCCAGTCTAGCACCTTTAGTTTTGTTGTGGACAACACGTGAAAGTTTAATTATTTGCCCTCACCGGGCTTGAACACGAAATACTAGCATCATTTGCTCAAGCAACAAAAAAAAAAAGCTGCTGTTTTAGGCGTTGTTTTCTTTACTTATGCTGCTTTGTTTAAACAGATAATCTACAGTGTTGTAAAAGCGCACGGGCTTTGTGGGTATTATTGACCAGCCTTCTGGTATGTTAGAGGAGGGACAGTTCGTCTTCATCAGTGGTATAGTGTATTTATAGCAAGTGGTGCTATTAAAGATGTAAACACTGAGTACAGGGTCCGCGTTTATACAAACAGACGACACTTTATCTGCCGGTCCCGAAACCAAGCCCAGACAAAGCCCTGGAGACCACCCATGTCCCTGTACATTGAATCAGAGTAGATCGGCGTAGTGCTCTGAAAGAAGGGTGGGGTTTGTAATCAAATAAGACTGCATTGCGAGAGCCCCTTTTTTCTAAATGCTGGACGATGCCCCGGTAATTCTGGTGGTTATAAACAGACTGTGTTTTTGAAAGTGCCGAGGAGATCTTTGTAAGGAAGAAGAGAGAGATCCATTTGTGTGATTTTTATAAAATACATTTTGGTGCTTTCAGGAGGCTAGTGGGGTCCCATTAGGATAAACATCCGCCAATTACCGCTTTTTGGCATGACGGCCCTACCCTTGAATGGCCCCGGACAACTAATACCGAGCCTTTGTTTCTACTGTGGAAAAGGATTTTTTCTTCTTCGAGAAAGGAAAGAACATAATTCTTTTCTCTTTCACTGACTATAGTCACGTGACTTCCTTTTAGTGACTCACAGATAGGGTTGAAGGTGAATCACAGGGTGATTCAGACTCAAAAAACGTACATTTTCACTTGTGGCAATCCATGTTACAGTGATCCGTGTGAGCATCCGTAGCACAGGATCTGTGCTAATAAAAGAGGCTGTTTCTCTTTTAGTCGAGCACCCTGTTTAAAATCTGCCCGCTTTTTAGTAATGCCCTCGATGAGTAATTCAGGATATGACTAAAAATAAGTCTTCCCAATCCTCTTCTATCAGCCCTACTACTGCTCCCTCAGAAACGTGTTTTTTTCTTGCTACGTTTTGATGTTGCCGAACATCGCCATATTTCCCTAAGAACTCACATGGCAACTAAAGGGGGAGGGACCCACCCACCATGCCTGACGGTGGGGGTTGGGGTATTGCTCTTCAGACTGATGATAAACACACTCCCAATTAAAACAAACAAGCATGAGTGGGGAGGGGGCGACGCGAGTGGTGCGTGCGCGCGCGCACACAGAGAGCGATCTGTTTCCAATTATCGCGCCTGCATCTGGGCACGATAATGGGAAACAGATGTCGGCCCTGCGCGCGTAACCGCAGGAAAAAGGCCATGACGCACGAGCGTCTGGTCAGCTTTCCAAACCCCCTTACTAAAAGTCTCGCAAGCAGCGCATGCGCTGCTCTAGGCTCGACCTAAAAAGGGGACCCAGACTCCTAGGAAATTAGATCACTTTGGGAAACAAGAAGAAACCTTTGCTGAGGAGAGGAACCAAGAAGAAACTGAGGAGAGCCTATCCCTGAACCTGGGGGGATTGGCCTGCAGTGGTTGCCTGACTGCCAAAGAAAGGAGAAAGGACTTTGTGTGCACTTTATTCAACTTGTAAAGGATCTCCAAGGGCTTGAGAGAAGAGCTTGCCTCCTGCTGAAGTCTCAGGGACAACAGACTTCAACCACCAGCTCCCCAAGAATCCTTTGGAAGTGCCTGCTGCTGTTTTGGGCCTTCTGAGGGACTGCGTGTCGCAAGGAGCTGGAAGCGCGACTCAAGAGGGAGAAGCGTGTCGCAGCCGCTGCCGCCGCATCACGGAGATGACGCCGCTGTAGCTGTCGCATTGCACCGCATCTCAAGAAACGTCCCGCAACCCCGAAGAAGCGTGTCGCCGTCGCAGCCGCTGCCGTCGCATCGTAGATGTCGCCGCTGTCGCATTGCACCGCATCAAGAGAAGCGTCTCGCAACGAAGAAGAAGCGTGTCGCAGCCGCTGCCGTCGCATCGTAGATGTCGCCACTGTAGCTGTCGCATTGCACCGCATCAAGAGAAGCGCCTCGCATCCACGGAGAAGCGTGCCGCCGTCGGAGCTGCTGCCGTCGCATCACGGAACAAGGGTGTCGCCGCTGCAGTTGTCGCATCGAGCGGAAGCGTCTCGCAACGTCGGAGAAGAGTGTCGCCGCCAAAGCTGCTGTCGCCGCATCACGGAACAAGGGTGTCGCCGCTGCAGCTGACGCATCGAGTCGAGACTTCTCGCAACATCGGAGAAGCGCGCCGCATCAGGAAGAACTTGACGTCTTTATTTCTTTGCACCGGAACTTTGCCGCATCTCCATCTCTGCAACACTTTCGTTGTAGAAACGTGACGCATCGTAAGGTACATTGACTCAAAGTGTCGCATTTTAAGATCTGAGGAGAACTAAGCTAAACCTACCATTTTAAGTACAGAATTGTGGATTTTTGTCGTTTATGGTCTTGTGTTAAATCTATATAAAAGATACTTATTTTTATAATACAACTTGTGTGGTGTCCATCTGTAGTGTTGTCACTTGATTACTGTATGTGTTCACAAATGCTTTACACACTGCCTCTGAGATAAGCCTGTCTGCTCGTGCCAAGCTACCAAGGGGGTGATCAGGGGTTATTTTAGGAGTGTACCCCCTTACCCTGACTAGAGGCAAGGGTCCCTATTTGTCAAAAGTACCTACCTGTGCCAACTAGAGACCCCCAAATCTAACAGGGACAATAAAGCATACAATAAGTCTCATGATCGCAGTGTCAAAAGTAGTCCAATTTGTTAATCCATTTTGTAACGATCTTTGATGGTCACACATTAGTTCATCCATTGTCTCTCGGCTTTTTCCCATCCGTTCCCAGGCATATATACTGAACACTTGGCACGCTCCTCGTTGCAGGTCAGATTGGCCTTGACATCTCTCACTCTGAGCACAGGCCGCATACACGTGACTGGAGCTTTCATACTGCGTCTGCGCAGGCGCCATCTTATTCAGCGCACGAGATCTCGTCCTTTCCAGCGGCCATTTTAGAAGCACGGCCTAGTAGGCCCGAACGAAACTAATATAAAACAAACACAACGAAAATTAAAACATAGAAAATAAGCCTTTCTGTTTACCACCCGCCATTCTAAAGACCCATGTTAGATATTACCTAGCAGAAGCGACATTTAAAGCCATTTTACTTACCATCTGCATTCTTTGCCACAGTGCAATTTTACTACGCAACACAAATCATGCAATTTACTCTATTTACTACGCAAATCACAATACTAGTTTTAATTAGCTTCACATTTGTAAGTAAATTAGATTTTGCACAAATCAGCATGTTGCCCATGTGTACTGTTTAATAAAAGTTTCATTTGTTGGTTAATTCATGCGTTTCAAACGGTTAGTATCATTAATGGTTATGAGGTCATTAACTTCCATGGGGTACAAAATATTTTGTTTCCCCTGGTCCATCACTGTCCACTAATTAAAGTGGGCACCTTGCACCAGTCCAAACGACCTTTATTGATGATTAGGTTAAAGACAACCTTAATTGAAAGCTATCCTAATGGTAGCTATGGAGAGCAGCCTTCAGGCTAAGTCTCGAAGGAATGTAAAGCAGCTTGTTTTACCAGTATATAACCTCCTGAACGACCAAATGAAAGGAGAACCACACAAGGAATATATAAAATATATGTATTTATTACTAAACACTCTCTACTAACCTCTTTATGAGATTAGAGAACAAAGCATACAATATTAAATCACAAGAACGACAGTAAATAGCACAATACACAGTGGGCTCCAAGGGGAGACAAAACCATATACTAAGAAAATGGTATAACAACCACGACTTGACTAGACACAGTGCCTAGAGCACGTAGAATCGCTGGGACCCCAAGGTAGTGACACAGGGGACCCACGGAGTACGGGTGCAGTGTGTGAACACAGGCGCGAGCTCCGTACAACTCTATGGGAAAGTCGCGGTTGGAAATTTAAAGATTAAGGACACTTCGGAGAGGACTTTAAGCAAACCCAGCTAAACATAGAAGGTTCTAAAGCCAGCACCCTTGAGAGTACCGAGGTACCCGTGTTACCTATCCCAGAGGAGCCGGGTGCATAGGGGTCAAGTGGTGTCGGAAACCCTCGTCGTTTTCAATGGCATGATGCGAACAAGTACTGCTGTTGTGGAGAAGAAAAGTGTCCGGTGTGATCCAAGCCTGGATCGGAGATGAGAAGAACCTGAAAGCAGAGGGGACAAAGTCTGGGTCACTTCACGTGACCAGGAGCGGAGCAATCGAATGCCCACCGATGTCGGGTGCTTCAGGTGAGAAGAGGGGAAGCTTGACTCTGCAGCCACGGGGACCAGGAGACGTCGACGACAACCAAAGTCCGGAGGTGAGCTGTCCCACGATGGATGTCGAGTGCTGGGGGGTCAGTGTCCGGATTGAACACCAACAAGCCTTGGCAACTGCAACCCACGCGGTCAGAGGAAAGATGCTTCTGTGAGAACCAGCAAGGTCCTGGGGACTCTCCAAGCTATGGAGAGTCAGGGCACGTCTGGAGCAACCAGGAAAGCCCACTGAAAGTCAAAGTTCCCTTCACAGGGACCCACAGGCCAACGGACCAGGGATCGCGAAGGGACCTCGAGCTGAATCACTAAATACCAGCCCACGGAACACTCGTGGAGTGTAGGCCGGGAATCTTCGGTGGAATTACGGCTCAGGGTCAGGACTACAAGTAGCCCAAAGCACAGCTTCAGGGATCGCCGAAAAGCATATGCTGCTGCAAATGTACATGGTGCCCAGGGGTACGGGTTTCACGGTCCCCACGAGGGATACAGGCCTCAGAATTGCTGAGAGCGCAGATCAACCTCAGAGACCTCGGGAACCCACCTCCTGTGTTGCAGAAATCTTCAGAGTCCTTCAGGAGCTGCGTAGATGCAAACCGGTCAGATGCGTTTAGGTGCCTGCTCAGCAGGGGAGTAACTCCTTTACTCCAAGGGATATTCTTCTGTCATCCAACGAAGTGTAGATCGTCAAAAGTTACTTGGTTTCTGTAGCAGAGTTTAGTCCAGGTAAAATCCAAAGTCCTGTAATCAGGGTTCCTATTTTATACCCAAGGAAGGGGTGGGACAAACTCTGGGGACCCACTCTATGGGAGGGTCAGGACAGAGGGGTGGCTACACCCATGTCCTTTGTCCAGTTTCGCGCCAGAGCAGGAGCAAATGGCTCCTGCAACCGGTTTGAGCTGGACTATGCACAGGACACCAAATGTGCCCCCAGTGCAGACATCAAAGCACTCTCAGAGTGCACCCACCCAGCCCCAATACACTAAAGCCTGTCTGGGAGGTGGTCACACCTCCCTCTGACAGGAAACCTATTGTCAAACCTTCCCCTGCCGGAGTTTCGTCCAGCAGCAGGAGGGCAGACTCGTGTCTGTGGCTGGCAGCATCCATTTTGTGATGCCAGGGTCAAGAAAGCTGGTACCGGGTGTACCGGTGTTGTCATATTTCTCCCTCTAGGAAGGTGGAATCATACCTCCCACACCAGTTACTGGTGTGGAGGTATGATTCCAAGGTGTTTGACACCAAACACAACATGTTTCCATGCAGCCGTTTTAAAGTTAGCATTTACCGCGAGGTTATGATGCACTTAAGTATATATGGTTGGCTGCATCACAAACCACCCCGGAATATGGGTTCCGAAGGCTGCAGAGGGGCTCTGCTCATGCATGGGCACCCTCTCACATAAAACCCAGCACCCTGCCTTCAGGATTGATAAGGCCTGCTGTAGGGGTGACTGATAGGTTTATATGTGCAGTGATTAGGATAGATATAGTGAACCTATATCTGAGTAAGGGGTGCATGCACCACCTTACACAGGCTGCTGTAGCAGACCTGTTGTGTCATTTTAAATGGTCTCCCAGGGGTGGCATAATACATGCTGCAGCCCCTGGGAGGCCTCTGGGGTACCTATGCCCTGGGTACAAAAGTATACCATATACTAGGGACTTATAAGGGTACCCCAGAATCCAATCTGGAGTGTACCTAAAGTACATGCAATCAATTTAGAGGAGAAAGCAGATAGACCGGGGTCCTTAATAGCAGGATCCCAGTCAGACTAAGTCGAAAACAGTGAAACATCAGCAAAAGTGGGGGTAACTATAAGAAGCAGATCCTACTCTCCTACACCGACAATTTAAACCCCAGATCTATTAAAGTCCAATTACCCGTTTCACAAAAGTTTTACTGTAAGTGGTTCTTGCTTCAGGAAATTAAAAACTAACACTTGAGTTGTTTAGTAGGAATGCGTTAAATCGTGATTTTTTTGTTGTGAAATGTTCTCAAGAATTATGAGAATTATTCAAAATGCGTTTTGTCAATCATCTACGTTAAAACTGTACGATGGTGGGGGCTTGGCCAAGCAACATGGCCGACAGGACGTAAGCTCCCTCGGCTCCCGTCCGGCCGACCGCAGATATCCTGAAATATCCTGTCCCCGAGTCCCCCACTATACCGCCTGGTGAGTGCCAAGGGCGTTGGAGGTGGCGGCGGGGCCCCACGCCATCAGCGAGGCTGACTCGGCTCCAATAATCGGCTGAGTCGCCCCGACGGGTTGTGACCCGGAGACGGAGACTACGAGAGGCCGGGGATGCGGCCTGGGCTCTCGTTATTGCAATCCGGGCTTGGAATAACCGGACGGTCGCCGGAGGTCTGCCGCGGCCCCTGGGGGGCCCCCCTTGGATGCTGCCTGCTTTCGGTGAGGCTGCTCGCCGCGGAGGCCACCCCTGGGGCTCGGAGCTGGCCCTGACGGTGAGGAGCTGTGAGCGACGCCGACGGGCGTGCGATCTTGGACGGCAGCGTACCTGAGCGCTTCCCGACCCTGCATAGATGATCCCAGGGATGGCGTAAGGCTGCTGGGGACGATTGGGCTTGGTTCTTTTGGTCGGGCGAGATACGGGCGGACCTCCCTTGGACCCTACTTGCAGAACTTTGGTGGAGGGGCCTGGATGGTGGCGGCGATCGGTGCCGGCCGAGGGACACACTGACTTGTGGCGTGTCATCCCTGCCTGGTTGAAGCGCGCATAGCGCTGAGCTTTCCACGGGGCTACGAGGACGTGGGGGCTCGGACACGGTGGGTGACGCCCGGAGCCCGGCCTGAGTCCCGCCCTTGATTTCAGCAGTGGGGGTGTCCGCCTGTGGCCTGGCTGCTCCCGGGGGTGTCCGGTGGCGACTAGTGACGATTGCTGGCCCTTCCTGCAGTCCCTTGATTGGTCGGATGGTGTGGGCTGCTGGCGGCGGTGACCCTCGCTGCGAAGACTGTAGCGGTGGCCCGACTGGGATTGGGAGGAGGCCTGGACCTGCCGGGTCTGGACTGTATAACCCACCAGGGTGTGGCACACGTGGTGAAGTGATAATTCCCCAAGACGTACTCCGGTGGCGCCAGTCGGATATCGGGCGAGAACAGAAGTCTGTAGGATGGGTAAGGATAAACCTCCGCGTGCCACCAACTCCAACATGATCACGCAATATACCACGCAACGCCTCCCCACACAACGGATCACTCGTCAGACGGGGCAGGATAGTGAGAGCGAAGGCCCGGGAGAGCCATCACGGGCCGAGTTAATGGCAGCTATACAAGGCTCTCGCACTGCCCTGGAGAAGCAAATCGAAACTGTGTCTATTGGATGTGAACCTCTTGCGGGCGGATTTACGGAAAGTGTCGGAGAGAGGTCTCCACGGCGGAGGGGACATTACCCACCTGCAGGGAGAGGTGACCACCCTGCGGCAACAGGTCAACCAGCTCACGACGGCCACTGGTGCCTTGGAGCGCAGAGCGGAGGAGGCGGAAGGTAGGGCCCGCCGTAGTAACATCAGGGTCCTAGGCATCCCAGAGCGCTCGGAGCAGGGCAATGCGGAGCGGTTTCTAGAGGACTGGATTCGAACGAAACTATGCCCTGCGGGTCTTTCTGAGGTCTTCGTCATAGAGAGGGCCCATAGGGCGCTGGTGCCGCCGCCGGGGGCCCCTCCGAGAGCCCTCATCGCCAAAATCCTGAACTATCGGGACAGGGATTGTATTTTAAGGGCAGCTAGAGAGGCGGCTCACCTCACATATGATAATGCCAAGGTGTCCATCTATCCTGATTATACCCGCCAAGTCCAGGAGCAGCGAAAATCCTATTTGAGCGTCAAACAGAAGCTCCGTGAGCTTAATCTGCAGTATATGCTGCTGTACCCCGCAAAGCTTAAAGTGATTGTACAGGGGAAGGCAATGTTCTTTGATTCTCCCGAGGAAGTGTGGGAGTGGCTTGAGGTTCGGGGTGAGGCCCTCCCGCGGCCCGACCAGAGGGGATCTCGGAGCACCTGGGGACTAGGCCGCAGAGACGATGCAGGAGCAGGCGTAGGGGCCGGGCCGGGGTCAGCGCCCAGGAGGGACAACAACAATGGATTACAGTGGGGGACGATGGAGCTCTACGTGTGGACTCCTCGGACTCAGACGGATCACCTGCACGGACAACGGCGGCAGACAAATCTGAGGACACTCTGGTACCGGATACCCTTTTGTCCGCTGATCAAGTGATTCCTGAGACCGGCGTGGATCAGCTTCCTGCCGCGGATGGTTTATCCTGATATAGTTGGCCCACCCTGCTTGGTTTCCGGATGTGGGGATATGGCCCGTGGTAATCAGACGTCTCCATGTATGATAGCGGGGGTCTCTACCCGGCGCCTTGCCTGTTTGCTGCCTGCACAGATCCGGCCCAGGATACGAGACTCTTGGGGACTTGTTGTCCCCCGGGTGAATGTTCTTTTTCCTGTTTTCCTATTATGGGGAGGGCGGGGTGGGGCGGGGTGGGATTGCTAGGGGATGGGGGAACGTGAGGGTCTTCTGGGGGGTAGCTCAGTTATGAGTGTAGCAGTGATGCTGGGCGTGGTGGCGGGGAGCCTGCTGCTCACTTTGTCCTGGATTGTTAGTATGAAAATTTAGCTGGGTGGCTCAGGACTTTGAATTGGTTGTTGTTAAAAATGCGGTTGGTATGGGTCGGGAGTCGGCCTTCGGGGGAAGGGGGGATTCTTTTTCTCCTTTTTTTTTTCTTCTTCGCTGAAGTAGTTAGCCCTGTTAGGCTCATGGTATCGCTGTGCACGTCCTGGCACCAGCACGGGAAGAGCATTTCTGCATGTTATGTTGACAGTCATTTGCTCGTGGGAGGGGGTTTCTGGGAGGTTTTGTTGTGGTTTTAATGGCATTGTATGCATTGCAGATAAGGCGCAGGTTTTTAGTAATGGCTCCGGATATGGCCCGCCCAGTGCTTGGACATCACCATCTACATGGGATTTAAAATTTTAACTTGGAATGTGAGGGGCTGGGCACATGCACCAAGAGATATAGGGTCCTTTCCTTTCTCCGCAGACATCAGGTCTCGATAGCATGCCTTCAGGAAACCCACCTTACAGAGGAAGGGGCGCAACAATTAGCGAAAAAGTGGCGGGCCAGTTCTTTCACTCCTCTTTCTCTAGTTATGCTAGGGGGGTCCTTGTCTGGGTGGCGCCCGGGGTTCCTTTTGCTGTCCAATATGTAGAAGCGGATATTCAAGGGAGGTACGTGCTCCTTAGAGCCAAATTAGATGGTAGAGACGTCGCTATACTGAATATTTATGCGCCAAATACGGACGACCCGGACTTCTATCAGTCCCTGCAGGAGGTCCTGGTCTCAGAATTGGAGGTTCCTCTGCTCTGGGTGGGAGACTTTAATTGTGTCTTGGACCCTCTACTAGATAGACATCCACCCCGCACTGGCACAAAACCTAGGATGACGCTGAAGCTGCGGGAGGTTATGGGGAACATAGGCGCCCAGGATATATGGCGTCAGCGACATCCGACCCAGAAATTGTACACTTGCTTCTCTCCCACCCATAACACATATAGTCGCTTGGACAGGGTCTTACTTGTAAACCCTGAAGCGTACATGTCCTTGCAGGTGACCCATTTGGCGCGTTTTCTGTCTGATCATACCCCTGTAGCTTGTGTAGTGCAGTGGGGACCCCCAATGCTTCGCCCGCGAACCTGGAGGCTGCAGACGGAAATCCTAGAGGACCAGGTAGGGAGGCACCACGTGGGTACGGCTCTCACAAATTATGTGGACCTCAATTGGGCTACGACAGACCTGACCCATGCCACGAAATGGGAGGCACTGAAGGCAGTAGTCAGAGGGGCATGCATGAGCGTGACATACGGGGTCCGAAAACAGCTCCAGTGTGAACTGCGTGAGGAGGAGGACCGATTGTTAGCAATACAGACCTCGGAAGCCGCTGATACACTGGAGGAAGATAAGGAACGCGATACCCAGGTGCGTATCCATGATATCTTAAATAGACTGGATAAATACACGCTTACTCAACATAGGCAGCGCCTCCATAGAGAAGGGGACAAGTCAGGCCGTCTCCTGGCCTGGATCCTCCGTAGAGAGCACGCCCTGCAGCAATTGAAGCCTTACGGGACTCTGCTGGGCGATTGGTGCACTCGCAGGTAGGGCTATTGCGAATACTTAAAACGCACCTTCAGGTACTATATACTGCGGATCCCGCAATTGGGGAAGCGTCCTATTCCACATATCTTTCTGGGCTGACCCTGTCCTCCATTTCTGAACAAGAGTGTAAGGAGCTGGATGAGCCGCTGACGTTGCCTGAGGTTCGGGCCGCGCTCCAGCATCTTACACGCGCTAAATCTCCGGGTAGCGATGGATTTCCGTCCGAGTTCTATCGGGCCTTCGCGGATACTCTCCCCCGGCTTCTCCTGCAGGTCTATAATGAGGCTTTTGAACGAGGGACCCTTCCGCCTAGCATGACGCAAGGGGACATTTATATGATTTTAAAACCAGGGGGACTCCCATGATCCCTCATGTATCGACCGATCACGATGATTAATACTGATATAAAAATCCTCTGTAAGCTCTTGGCCGCCCGATTGGCGCCACACATGACCCACCTGGTCCATGAGGACCAATGTGGGTTTATTCCGGGACGGAACACGGCCATGAATCTGCGGCGGCTGTCTCATGTCCTCCACGAGGTGCGGGGCCGGGAAGACCAGATGGTGTTGGTCTCTATAGACCTCGCCAAGGCATTCGATACAGTGGATTGGGGATATCTCCTTGAGGTCCTGCATGCGGCGGGGATGGGACCTGCCTTCTGTCGTTGGATTCGACTTCTATATACGGCCCCATGCGCTAGGGTTAAGCTCGGAAGCACGCGGTCAGAGGAGTGGCAGTTAGGAAGAGGTACCAAACAGGGGTGCCCTCTTTCGCCATTACTGTTTGCCCTGGCTATAGAACCCCTTGCCGTTCGGATTAGAGCCGATATGGCTCAGTGGGGTATTAAATTGGGAAACACAAGTCATATTATATCCCTTTATGCGGACGACGCAATGTTCTACTTGGTCTCCCCTTGTGACGCCCTACCGGCACTGTTATACCAGCTGGACCAGTTTGGTGAGGCATCGGGACTGCGGCTGAATCGCGGCAAGTCACTAATCTTCCCGTTGGCGGGCCTGGCGGGAGCTCCCTTGGAGGACCTGCCGGACCTGGGGTTGCGTTGGGAAAGAGAGGGGTTTCGGTATTTAGGAATTCAGGTGACTTCTATGGACGCGCAAGGGTTGAGTCGAAATGTGGACCGCGTAATAGCGTCGCTACGGCAGTCGGTGTCCTTCTGGAGCACTCTCCCACTCTCACTCATGGGCCGTTTGGCCATCTCGAAAATGGTGATGCTCCCCAGGGTACTCTATGTGCTTCAGAACTCACTCTGCCCTCTGCCGCCGCGGGTATTTAAAACCCTGGACACATTGCTTACGTCTCTGCTCTGGGCGGGTCGTCGAAGCAGAGTAGCCCTCCGCACCATGGTCCGCAGTTACCAAGAAGGAGGCCTTGAAGCCCCTCGCTTCGACCTATATTATTATGCGGCCCACCTACAGCATACGGCCCGTTGGTTTACGGACACGGATAATTGGGAGAAGCGCCTCCTGCTGGATAGGGCAGATACTCGGACACTTCAGGAGGCGTTGATGCAGGGCAGAGGATCAGATGCGGCTTTACCCCATATCGTAAGACACACGGCTGACGTATGGCAGCGTTTTGCGGAAAAGGTCTTGAGAAGGGCCCCCTTTCATCGGGAACTCTCGATTTGGATACTGGCCCCCTTCATAGATATGGGACGATACACGTCGTTCCAGGTCTGGAGGGAGGGAGGGTGTGAGGTGCTGGCTGATTTGTATCCCAACGAAACCTTCATCACATACGAGCAGGCGGAGGAGAGCTTTGGCCTGGGTCATGGCCAATTTTTACAGTTCAGATGTATCCAAGATGTGGCCAAGATCATCTGGCCCCCATACCCGGGCATTTCCACAGTGACTTACACGCTGGATGTTATGCTTGCATGTGGCACGAGCCGTAAATTGATATCCCTCCTATATAAAGCGATGAAACAGGATTCAGTCCCTCTGGTACCACCATCTCGGACCGTCTGGGAGAGGGACCTCGCGGGCCCGCTGGAAGGGAGACAGTGGGAACAGGTTGGCTCACTCACACGTAAGGTATCATGTAACGCTAGGTTTAAATTAATCCACTTTAATTATATACACCGTACTTACCTCACCCCGATGTCCCTGAAACGCATTTATGGCAATAGGGGTGATAGTTGTCCCAGGTGTGCCGCAGATAATGCAGGTTTCCTACACTTAGCCTGGGAGTGCCCACTGGTTCAGCGGTTCTGGGTCGGAGTGGTGAGAAAGGTGGTGGCTACAACGGGCCTTCGGGTGCAATTAGAACCACTGCACTGCCTACTGGCGCTGGTACGAAAGCCCAAGAGGAAGAGGCTCCCATATAAACTTTTACAATTAATGTTGGTGCTTGCTAGGCGCAGGGTGGCTATAACCTGGATGGGGCAGAGGGCACCTGTATTGAAGGTTTGGCTTAAGGATGTCCAGGAGTGGTCCCTAGCCGAGGAGGTACATATGAAACTTACCCGAACGGATGAGAAGCTCCAGGATGACTTGACAGCCTGGCGTGCCCTGTGCACAGAGGGATTCGCAGAGGGGGGTCCTCCTCACGAGATACCGCTAGTGGGGAGCAGGAAGATTCGGATACATCAAGTGGCTCCAACTCTAGAGGGGATTGTGAGGGTTGATCTAGTTGGAACTAATGCTGGGATTTGGTGCTGGGCCTGGTGTTTCCCTCACACTGCTGGACCTTTACATGACTTACCTATGTACTTTGTCCTTTTTATTACTGGTGCGATATTAGAATTTCTGAATACTTACTGTAGCCATGTCATGCCTGCATATATGTTACAGATGCCGTTGTATTGTTATGCAAAATTGAAAAATAAAGTTTCTAAAAAAAACTAAAAAAAAAAAACTGTACGATGGTAATTGTTTGCGTACGAAAGTGAGGTGGTAGACAGGTTGGAATAGATAGAAAATGTCCCCTCGTATGTGGCCTGGGTCGGACTGGCCCATAGGGCAATCAGGCAGTGCCTGACGGGCTGGTCTGGCAGATAAGTGCATGGGCCGGTTTTTAGGTCGAGTCTGGGCAGCGCATGCGTTGCTCTGTGAGGCATACTGTATTCAGGTATGGACTTGAAGCTCTGCCCGCTCTCCGCCCATAATTTTCATTGGCTTGTTTCATTGTCCTTTGTAAACTGTGGCTTTTCATTGGTCAAAAGGCTAAGTAGTCCCTCCTTAGTACTGCCTTGTCTCATCTTGTAACCTCCCATAAGGACTGGCCCTCTTACTTGTGTTGTTACTCGGTAGGCTTTAATTACAGCCTCCGAGCACTATTTCTTTAAATGTTTTTCACCTGCCTGCTATTGCAGGCAAGACACGCTCTCTCCTAACGCTTTATTATTTTTTTTATAGCACATCACGCCACAGTGGCAGCCGCGCCTTTGTTTTATTTGCGGTGCAGAACGCGGCCGCATGTTTATTTTTCCCTATTTATTCACTTTTTTTGGTTTTGCTTAGAAGCGCCCTATGCCGCGCTTTCACATTAATGGATGCCGCGCCCCTTTCCTTAGATGAGCTGCGTCTAAAGAAAGGTCCGTGCAGCTATTAAAGTGAAACCGCGGCATGGGGCGCTTTTTACCCCCAAAAAAAGCATTTTGACAAACAAATGTTTTTTTTTGTAAAAGCGCCCTATACCACGCTTTCACTTTACTGGCGGCCGCAGACCTTTCTTTAGACGCCACTCGTCTAAAGAAAGGGGCGCGGACTCTATTACCATGAAAGCACATAATGAGGCGCTTTTACAAAAAAAGTATTTGCAATGCAATAGGTCTCGCATTTGCGAGAGTTTGAGCTAGTGTCATTTACAGTGCAATAGCTCAAACAATTATAATTGCGAGACCTATTGCATTGCAAATGCTTGTTTAGCAGGTTGTGGGTCTGTTTTATAGCTAAGTGGGACGGTTTTTGATGATGATTACCCTGATATTCGCACAAACATTGCCGTAGCAAACATAAATGCTTGCAGTTTGCCATTCCTTGCAAAATACCCATACAGCGTATCTTTACAAGTTCTAACTGGCTTGATTTCCAAACGAAGCCACTTTTTTTCCAACTATCTGATTCACTAAAGAGGGCCACTTTTATTTTGGTGCCCGGGCCTATTTTTTGTACCAGTCTGACCCTGTCCGTGGCTCTCATCAATTTTACAGATCTGAGGAGACTTTTTCGGATTCCTGCAGGCGAACACTACATGAAAAACTGTAAATGCCTGAGGAGAACAATTGTGCAAATACGTGTTAACCCAAACTATGAAAATTGCGCAGGATTACACTGAAATAGTAAAATGTTCACCCTGCCTAGTTCATAAAAAGATACTTCTTACAGAATTGTTTTTAGGTCGAGCCTAGCGCAGCGCGCATGCGTTGCTCTATGGGGAGGCCTCTTGGAATCACTCCAGACTTCCCCGAAACTTTTCCGTGTGGTTTTTCAACTTCCACACATTCTATTGGCCTTTGCGTGTGGCTTTCAAAAATGAAAGCACGCAATTGGCCAAAGGCGGGTGCATGTCCCACCTCTTCTCTAAATGTTCACTCCCACGGCCTCCAGCTGTCGGGAGCGAGCAGCGGCGCGCAGGCTGCCAGCTGCATTCCTCCTTTGTCGTGGATCATGTTACAAATTAAACATAGCGCGGTCGCTTTCACCTTCGCGGCCGCGTGTGCTTGTCTTCCACACTTGTCTGTGGGTCTTTTTCATGTTCACTCTGTTCACTCCTTTATTTGTTTCTCGCACTTATTAATTTGTCACGCTATCTCCCATTGGTTTATTTGATTGCAAGCACGTTATTTAATTAAAAGTCGTCGTCTAAAAAGGCAGCGCACGCCTGGCAAGGCAGGCATAGTCATGTCAGCTTAGCAGACTGCCGCACTTCTGGAGCATTACCGGTGTGTATACCATGGACACTATGCTTCCAATTCCGGAGCATTACCGGTGTGTATACCATGGCATACTACGCTTCCACTTCCGGAGCATTACCGGTGTGTATACCATGGCACACTAGGCTTTTACTGCCGGAGCATTACCCATGTGTATACCATGGACACGACGCTTCCACTTCCGGAGCATTACCGGTGTGTATACCATGGCACACTACGCTTCCACTACCGGAGCATTACCAGTGTGAATACCATGGACACTACGCTTCCACTTCCGAAGCATTACCAGTGTGTATACCATGGCACACTACGCTTCTACTTCTGGAGCATTACCGGTGTGTTTACCATGGCACACTATGCTTCCACTTCCGGAGCATTATCCGTGTGTATACCATGGCACACTAGGCTTCCACTTCCGGAGCATTACCGGTGTGTATATCATGGCACCCTACGCTTCTACTTTTGGAGCATTACCGGTGTGTATACCATGGCCATTACGCTTCCACTTCCGGAACATTACCAGTGTGTTTACCATGGCACACTACATTTCCATTTTTGGAGCATTACCGTTGTGTTTTTCATGGCACATTACGTTTCCACTTCCGGAGCATTACCGGTGTGTTTACCATGGCACACTATGCTTCTGAAGCATTACAGGTGTGCATACCATAGCACACTACGCTTCCACTTCCGATTACTGGAAATGCTCCACTTCCAGAGCATTACCGGTGTGTTTACCATGGCACACTACGCTTCCAGTTCCGGAGCATTACCGGTGTGTATACCATGTCATACTACGCTTCCACTTCCGGAGCATTACCGGTGAGTATACCATGGACACTATGCTTCCAATTCCGGAGCATTACCAGTGTATACCATGGTACACTAGACTTTTAATTCCGGAGTACTACCGGTGTGTATACCATAGCACACTACACTTCCAATTCTGGAGCATTACCGGTGTGTTTACCATGGCACACTACGCTTCCACTTCGGTGCATTACCGGTTTATACCATGGCACACTAGGCTTTTACTTCCGGAGTATTACGGTGTGTTTACCATGGCACACTATGCTTCCTATTCCGGAGCATTACCGGTGTATACCATGGTACACTAGGCTTTTACTTCCAGAGTATTACCGGTGTGTTTACCATGGCACACTACGCTTCCACTTCTGGAGCATTACCAGTGTGTATACCATGGCACACTACGCTTCTACTTTTGGAGCATTACCGGTGTGTTTACAATAGTACACTACGCTTCCACCTCCGATTACTAAAAATGCCTCACTTCCAGAGTATTACCGGTGTGTATACCATGGCACACTATGCTTCCACTTCCGGAGCATTACCGGTGTGTATACCATGGACACTACGTTTCCATTTCCAGAGCATTACCGGTGTGTATACCATGGCACACTAGGCATTTACTTCCAGAGCATTACCCGTGTGTATACCATGGCACATTATGCTTCCACTTCCGGAGCATTACCGGTGTGTATACCATGGCACACTACGCTTCCACTTCCGGAGCATTACCAGTGTGTATACCATGGACACTATGCTTCCAATTCCGGAGCATTACCGGTGTATACCATGGTACACTAGGCTTTTACTTCCGGAGTATTACTGGTGTGTATACCATGGCACACTATGCTTCCACTTCTGGAGCATTACCAGTGTGTACACCATGGCACACTACGCTTCTACTTTTGGAGCATTTCCGGTGTGTATACCATGGACACTATGCTTCCAATTCCGGAGCATTACCGGTGTGTATACCATGGCACACTACGCTTCCAATTCCGGAGCATTACCGGTGTGTATACCATGGACACTATGCTTCCAATTCCGGAGCATTACCGTTGTATACCATGGTACAAGTGACTTTTACTTCCTGAGTATTACCGGTGTGTATACCATGGCACACTACGCTTCCACTTCCAGAGCATTACCGGTGTGTAAACCATGGACACTACGCTTCCACTTCCGGAGCATTACCGGTGTGTATACCATGGACACTATGCTTCCAATTCTGGAGCATTACCGGTGTGTATACCATGGCACACTACGCTTCCAATTCCGGAGCATTACCGTTGTATACCATGGTACAATTGACTTTTACTTCCTGAGTATTACCGGTGTGTATACCATGGCACACTAAGCTTCCACTTCCGGAGCATTACCGGTGTGTAAACCATGGACACTACGCTTCCACTTCCGGAGCATTACCGGTGTGTATACCATGGCACACTAGGCATTTACTTCCGTAGCATTACCCGTGTGTATACCATGGCACACTACGCTTCCACTTCCGTAGTATTACCGTGTGTATACCATGGCACACTAGGCTTTTACTTCCGGAGCATTACCCGTGTGTATACCATGGCACACTATGCTTCCACTTCTGGAGCATTACCAGTGTGTATACCATGGCCGGCGAGGTACGTGGAAGTTGGTAAAAGCAGCAATCCGTACACTCCATGGGGCTGTTCATGTAATTAATCAAACAGGAGCGCAAGCCACTGTCTCCGAGTCTCTCCAGCAGCCTTAAGCAGCATCTTACACTTTCACTGTCAAAGTGCAAGATGCTGCTTAACGCTGCTGGAGGGAGCGGAGTCGGACAGTTTGACCACATACATATTCCACTCTAGTCTATTTGCTGTCCCTAGCATTGCAGCAGTCTGCTATGAACTGCTTTTCTCTGTGGCCAGTATTGAAAAGACTAATTGCATAGCAACAGCTGAATTATTGAATATGCATGTGATTGCACTTCTGCAGTACAGCCTGATTAAAAAAAAAACAGACCGACGTGAATAGGTTCCTACTGTGTGAGAGGGTAATAATCGGGGCCACCGGAATTATGTGGCAGGGGAGGGCAAAATATGCAGCAGGGTTGAGTAAATTATGTGGCAAGAAAAGGCAAATTACGAGGCACAATGCCGCACATTTTGTGACTGTATTACTTCATTATTTTGCCATTTTGTAAACATGCTAACACTGTCTGAGCTTTGGATTCACCTCATTAGTACCAGTGTAACACCCAAATATAGCAATAAGCAGCAGATAGGTGATCAGTCAGGCTTTGTAAAGGGCTTTCAGCAGCGCTGCAAGGAAATGCATGGGTTCTCGGATTTCCACTTCGGCAGTGCCACATACTTCAGTCCGTGTTAAACTAGGATAGGCCCACGTGATGTGACATTACATTAAACAAATCTGTGCCTGGGCCACGGGGTGAACAACGAGGAGGAAAGATTGCGGGCTTTCTCCCCTGGTCTGTTTCCTGTTGTGGATAGATTCCATTTTGTGTGGGGCATCTGCTTTTGGTGAATACCATTCCTGTGGACGAGTGCCTTCTCTGGGTTCTTAGGTCTTCACGATCTGGCTAGGGAGCAGGCTTATGATTGGCCCTGTGGGACATTTTTAGTCATGACTATGGCCACTGCAAAATATTCTAAAGGAAAACATCACAAAGTTATTGAAACATATCTGTTAAGGAGCTTAAATAATCGTAGCACAATAAAAATAACTCAGCTCTTCAATAAAAATGCATTGAATGGAATCATGTTATGTGTTCTGGAGTATTAATGTTCTTTCCAAATTAGTTATGAGATTTAATTTAAAAAACGTAATTTATGAATTTCAATTTTTTGTTATATAATGTTATAGCCTGCTTGCAGAGCGAACACATTCATATGAGTTACCATGCTACAAAATCACTACGGATAACAGAAATATTTGCAGTGCGCAACACAAATGCTCAAATAATAATACAACATTTGGGGGAAAGATGGGGCCCTGAGATGTACAGTACCTTATAGGGTGCCCTACTGCCTTTAAATGTTTATTCCTTGCTATCTCTTGTCCAGCTTGACAAATCACAATAATTTTTATTTTCTCAGTAGATTTAATTTCTAAAGGTATATCATTAAATAAAGAAATATGTGAGGTACTCAGCATTGTAATCTCAAAGTCTGTTATGATATATACACACATACATCCCACCAACCCACATCATATCACAACTCACCACTACATTCCACACCACACCATGCCAGTGCCCTTACGTCACTACACTAAGCACAACTTGCACACAAACTTTACAGTACTAAACACAGCAGCTACATTGCTCTACAACATACCTTAAAAACATTGCCAATATCTCTGGCTAAACACTTATAAGGTCCCAAAGGCGAGACCTATTGGCTATGCCAATGCTTGTTTATTTTGGGTCTCCTTACTTGCACCCTGGTCAAATCCATATACTTGTGTAATGTAGATTTGTTATTTGACATAAAAAAAGATAATAGTCTTTTTTCATTACTGCATTACTAAGTTTTGTTCTGAGAAAGGTAAAACATGAACAAAATGGAATTCTGCTCAATTATAATGGAGCGCAGCAGGAGCACGAACTTTCCGAAAAAGTGCTTTGAACATTCCATCAAAGGATAAGCTCAAATTGTAGTTTTTAATTTTTTTTTTATATCCGTCCATTTTTTTTTAATGAGAATGCCAACCAGGCTTTTACATTATTCACTTTCTGATGATGCCTTTTCATGATATGGATACTTGCCCACTGCCACTGGCAACGATCTTTAAACACCAACTACCTACTCTTTTGGAAGATACAAAAAATAGAACCGTTCAGCCAATCATATGATTACAATCCGAGATCCTCATACAACTCTAATGTGTAAAGTGGTGGGGGTGGAGGAAGAGTTCACCACCCTGCTGGATGCCCGCAATTTGAACTAACCTGCAGACTACCAAAGATCCCCCCATATACCTCCACTACTAATTGCCCACGCAAAATGTCTTTTTTTGCCAGCTCGAGTGCTTCCCATGCGCTGAAAAGGCAATTTCAGGCCTTTTTCCATTAATTTGATGGCATACCAGCTGACGACCTAAGGTTGCTGCCTTACTTTGCCTTATGAGAGTGGAACCCTTTCAATGTCCTTCTATCGAGTATTTTGGCCGCAGCTAAGTCAATATGTCGTCTGAGTATCGAGTATAGCCAGTAGATATACGGACTATTTAAAGTATAACACAGTGCACACATAACCATCCCCTGTTCTTCACACTTTGCATGGGATGTGTTCCGAAAAGGCTGTGTTTTATCACCAAAGAAATCCTCGACATGGAAAACAAGAACAGAAGTGAATAAACTCCCGCCATACGTTTCAGGCACTGCTTAAGACACACAGATGTCAATAAAGACATTTATTCCTAAACCTTGTTTTTCAGCTTCCATGTGCAATATGTGTGCACTAGCTGATAAAAGGGCACAATGTTTTCAAGCAGTGGCCTTCAAAGTACTATTCTGGTAGCCCGATTTGGCTGCATTTTAACAATTTGCAATGTTCGTGAAATGCATGACATGCAATCAAGCAGGACATGTTTGTGCAGCATGCCCAGTTAGAGATGGTAGTAGGGGTGTAGTCGTATTTGATATCACTTCGGATCCTTTACGACACGTCAAAGAGCACTTGCGTAATGGAATTTTCTACTTTGTGGAAGTTCTATGGATGGACAAATGTGGGTACACCATGTGTCCTATATGCAGAGTAGATGGAATTATGCGGCAATGGGGAACAAATTATGCAGCAGCGTTGACTAAACTACGCATCAAGAACAGGCAAATTATACAGCAGAATGCGCCACATTTTGTGATAGCATTTATTATTTTGTCATTTTTAGGTCTAGCCTGCTGATAGCGCAGGCACTGCTTGTGCGAGGGTATTGTGTACAATAAAAGGCTTCGAGCCCGCCCATTGTTTACCATTCATTGGCTTCATTGTCTCTCTTCTTTGTGCCTCCTAATTGGCCAGCTTGTGCCGGTGCCACTTCCCTTTCTTTTTAAGCAGCAAGGACCAAGCAGTATCCGTCCACTACTCGTGCTGTGATATAGGTACTATTTCTTCTCTCTCACTCCACCTTGTCTGTATTTCGCACCCACCCACCCACCCTCCCTTCGAATTGCTTCTGCAACTCCCACCACCCCTTCTCTGTCCCTAGCACCCCACTACCCATTTGTCGTCGTCATCTTTGCTTGCCCATACCCCCACCCTCTTCCTTGTCCTTGCTTGCCCATCCTGCGGGAGAATAAGCACTGTGGTGCACCACCAGTGCAGGCTGCATCATAATGCTTTCTTTCTAATTTTACTTTAAGCCATTTCTATACAAGATGGCTAAAAGACATTGGCAAAGCCAATAGCTCTCGACATAGGCGAGACCTATTGGCTTTACCAGTGCTCGTTTCTCCCACCACTTACAGTCACTAATCTCAGACTAAACATACCTGTCACTGGTTTGTTTTGAGATTCTGGAAAGGCCGGGCTGTGGTATTTAAATAGGAATTTGTATACAATACTCTATTTTTAACTTGCCAGTTATTTTTATCTGTGCTTTATTTATCATATAAGAGAAGTGACACTTCTTGAATTGAAATTAAGATTTGTAACGCGCACTAATACCCGAGGGTGTCTAGGCGCTGCGTCACTGCTGCATTGGCTCACCAGAAGGGAATGCTGGATTAGTGCGATCGGGCTAGTTTTTGAACAGCCAAGTTTTTAAAGTTTGCGGAACGCCATGAAGATTGCTTTCCTTCCTAAGTGTCAGAGGAGTAGGTTCCACATGTTAGCAGTGCCTGCACGAAACTTCTCTCCCGCCCCCCTCTCCCTCCCTCCATGAGGCAGTTTTGGCCCTAGGGATTACCAGATTGGAGGAGGCTGCTGACCAAAGCTGCCTCTCTGGGATGTACCACCTGAAACTCTGTGTAAAGTAATCGGGGCCAAGTCCATGTAACGCTTTAAAGGCGATACAGAGGGCCTTGGATTCGATTTGTCTTTTAACTGGTAGCCAGTTCAAAATTGGAATGGCATGAGCCACTGACTGATGTTTCGGGATAGCAAGCAGCAGGCGAGCTGCTGCATTTTGGATGACCTGCAATTTATTGAGGTATCGTAATTGTATATTGAGAAAAAGCCCATTGCAGTAATCAATTTTAGACAGGATAAGTGCTGCAACCACAGCTTTCTGGAGCTCTAATGGAATAAAAGGTAATATTTTCCTGAGAGTTTTAATCGTAAAGAAATAGGAAGAGGTGATCGCATTGATTGCCCCCTGAAGGACAGCTTGGTGTCAAAGTAACTGGGTTGGGGATTTCATCCAGTTCCTGTGGCTACCAACTTGGTGTCCAGAAGGAGTTATCGCGTCGAAAGAGAAGCACCTCAGTTTTACCTGTATTTAGCGTCAGGCAGTTTTGGAACATCCAATTACCAACTTCGCGCATACAGTTGTGAAATCTCGACGTGATGTTCGTTGGATCCCCTGCAAAGGATGCCACGATTTGCGTGTCGTCGGCGTATGACACCGTCTTAAAGCCGAAGGACTTTATAAGTGAGCAGAGGGGAGTGATATAGAGGTTAAAAAGGGTCAGACTTAGCGAGGAACCCTGCGGCACCCCTCAAGGAAAAGAGAACAACGGGAACTTGTATCCCCCAAGCTCCACCAGTTGCTCTCTATCATTGAGAAAAGATGTCAGTATAGCCAACGCCCTACCCCTAATGCCCAGAGAAAAGAGACGGCTGATAAGAAGATTGTGATTGACCGTGTCGAAGGCCGACGAGAGGTCCAGCAGGATCAAGGCCATCTTCCCGCCTTTATCAAAGACCTCTCTTATTTCCTCCGGCACATTGATCAGGGCCAACTCCGTGCTATGTAGACTTCTAAAGCCATATTGAGAGCTATCAAGAAGTTTATTTTCATTAATAAACTGGGTACGCTCTATATTAATGGCCTTCTCCACGATCATGGTCGGAAGAGGCAATCAGGAGATTGGCCTATAGCTGTTTGGGTCTTTAGTGTCCAGGTTTGATTTTTTTCAGCAATGGGAGAATGGATGCCTCTTCCATTGTAATGGAAAATATCCCTCTCAAACACACAGTTGAAGATATCTTTGAGGTAATTAGCTGTGACCTCAGGAACCAAGTGGAGGACTTTTGGGGGACATGGGTCCCAGGTGGATCAAGCTCTCGTCTGATTAAGAGTAGTCATGACCTGTAGATCCGAAATGAGATTAAAGGTATTAAAGCTCGGGATGGTAACTGCTGGAATGCCTAAACCCCTTAGTCCGTCCGTGGTAGTGGGGGAAGGTCCCTTAGTGCGCACATCCGTCAACCGATGGGTGCAGGAAAAGGAATCTGCGACTGCTTTCACTTTCCCTGAATGGAATCTGCTAGTAAATTGCAGAATTCTTGATCTACACCCGTGTTTATTTGTACAGGGAGTTTACTCAGCTTCTGAACTGTAGATTAGAGTTCTTTGGAGGAATTTAGGGACGTCCTAATTTTAAAAGAGAAGTAGCATTTTTTAGTGGTTAAAATGTTTGTTTTGTATTCCATGATGGCTTTTTTTTTTTATAAGTGATCTTGTTGTCAGGATCGTAATGCGTGTGCCATTTCCTTTCCAGCCTACGACACGCTTGCTTCTGAAGTCTCTAGCTATCATCAAACTATGGCTCGGAGGGGGTGATCCTTCTATTGGTTATGGTTTTTAAAGGTGCTATAATATTTAGATTATCGGAGATCCAATTATGGTAAGTATTGGTGGCCTCGTCCAGGTCTGCTGGGAGACTGGGTTTAGAGTGGTGCAGATGGGTCTTAAGGATTTCTGGGGTAATTTTGTGCCAAGGGCGGGTCAGCGATTTGGACCGGGAGGGGATGGGGATGGGGTACCGGCTCAGCTGCTGCTTCTGGGCAGATGTTGAACATTACCGCTGAGTGATCGGACCATGCTAGAGGGATAATAGAAGAGATTATAAAATACAGGTTACCTGCAAAAATGCCATCTAAAGCGTGGCCAGCCTTATGGGTAGGGATATTCACTAGTTGTGTGAGGCCCGCACTTCCCAGAAGGTCGGTGAAGGTAGCAGTGTCTTTAGCTGCAGCATTTTCAAGGTGTTTGTTAAAATCCCCTAGGATGGTAAAGTCCGGAAACAAAACTTTAATGTCCAGCAGTTGACTGCTGTTGTGTGAAAAAGCTGCACTAGGACCTGGAGGGTCTGTACAGTAGTACCCTGTTAAAGGAATATTGTCTGGTCAGGGCAGTTTTAAAAACCAGCGCTTCACAGTTCGGTACAGCTCGTAGGGGCTCAAAGGAGACTTTCAGATGTTCCTGAGCAATAATTGCTAACCCCCCGCCCCTTTTCAGGGGACAGTCTAATCTGGAGATGGCAAAGCCCGGGGTTGCAGCCATGATGAGGTCTGTATTTGCCAGTTTGCATACATATTTCAAAGGGGAAAAAATGATTTTTCTGATTTCTAGCAATACTTTTGAAATATAGCAGACTTGTTGGTAAAATACTGGCCAGTTGGCAACCCTTGCTGCAAAACTAGGCATTCCAGCCTTCAAGCAGCCCGAGAAATAGTTAACCACAAAGACATACATTATGTTATAGTATATATATTTATATGGTGTGCATTCTGTTTTTGTATGGCCTTGTGGCACCAGCAGTAGCCTAACACGCTAGGTCCAAAACACAAACAGTAGAGACAAGAGGGCTACTCAGAGAAAACATGCTTGTATAACACGCACTTCTGCCCCACCATCAAAGCGAGTGAGAATGAACACAACACTTGTTTCGAGATTCCTGCTACCTATTCTCGTGTTCTGTGGTACTCAAAGACACATAAAACTGGTGGATGTAGAATTCCCCAAACTGTTATTAATGTGATGAGAATCCCAAATTCACCACCCCGAATTTGTCTTAGTGGTGCCGCATTTGCATGTACTAGGAATTTGCGATGTCCGAATGCAGAAGAGCATAAGATTTGGTTAGACTCCCTGGCGACCACTGAAATCGTGTCGCAGTGTAGCCCAGAACCAGCTTAACCTTGCTGGGTTGGTTCGCTTTGCACAATAGCATAAGACCAGGATCCAAGACGCTGCCTCAGTCCAGTGTTATCTTGTGGATTAAGTGATGAAACATAGAAGTAACCTGCTCGATGAGTCACAGGGCAATTGGATTTTGATGATAAGGTGGCTCTGTGATTTATGCATAATTATGGATTTGACACACTTGCCACATAATCGAACATGCATAACTTGCAGATTTCAACAACAAAATTGTTTTCAATTTTAATGGATGTAAAGATGGTAAAAAGCTTGCAGAGTGTAAAAGAACACGTTATAAATGTTAAATAGTCCCCTTTCAGTTGCTTATTGCTGCATTCGAGGATTAAAGAGGTGCACAGAGGTGCATATATCTCCAATTTATGGTCTGCGGAATGGATTATATCTGAGTAGCATGAAAACAACATTAATATTTAAATGTAATTAAAATTCAACATGTTCACATGCAAGTCAAACCGGGTGGAAAGATTGATTTTTTTCTTTGCCATTTGTTGGGTTGGGAATGCCCACTGCATGGTAAATGAGCATGCATGCCCGAGTGCACAACTGCCTAGAAACTGGTATCCTGACTGTTATTTTGACTTTAGCATCATGCTAATCTAGCGTGTGCACAGAGGCCTATGCCTATCTATGTTCCATAGGCTGTCCTGTGTCTTGGATGGGCACATAACACATGCCACATAGTGGGTAGCACATGTGTGGTAGAAGGAATGTGTGTTGTGTGAGTCTGAGTATTGAGTCAGAGGGATCCATTTTATGCCCCTGGTTTACCAAGGCACAAGATGGAGGATCAGACAGTGGAAGTGTATTGCCTTCATTCATGTGGCTGGAGAATGAAGACCTAGACACTCTTTAGCAAGGGCTGCTGATTTCTGAGCACTACAATTTGGTAGGTAGATAGGGGTAAAGGGTAGGCATGTAGTTTCTGTTGTTCAAGGTGAGGACATTTCGAGGCCAGGCCAGCCATTTTGTCTGTCCTTAATTGCTTCTTCAGGAAGGCTGATGACAGCCAGGTACAGAGATCTCATACTTCACTTAGCCCATGTTTTGTATATTCCTGTTTGGAGCCAGCACATCTGCTACCTCCTATGAGAACCATCACCTTGCACAAAGTCTGTGTCTAAGGAACAGCCCAAAATGATGCTTGGAAGACAATTGACCCAAGCTGGTTCTGTAGCCTTTGACAGTGGAGTCACATGAAGCACGCTGCAGCAAGATATTTGCGGGCATCATGGTGGCTCTTGCTGTTTAACAGTCTTAGTGTGGCTCACATGGAAACCACACAGAGAGACACACTAAGACTGTTACACAGCAAGTGCAGCAGCTGATGTGAGGGAGAGTAAAGCTGTGCCACTGGCGAAGTAGGAAGCCATCACTGGCCTGGAGGCTGCAGTAGCCAAAAGCCCACATCTGCAGTTGACTTAAGTCCGTAAATGCAAACCTGAACGTGTGTCTGCAACTGGCCAGGAAGTCACCTCAAAGACACAGATTACTGCACAAAACTGCCTCACCTATCTCATCCCAAGAACCTGTCCTGAGGCGATCCTCCTGCCATGGTTTCCACAAGGGCGGAGCTGTTGCCATGAGGTCAGGAGCAATCACTGCACCTGCAGCGCTGCTACAGCTGCATCAGTAACCTGCAGGTAAACATGGACTACTCCTGTACCTAGGACAAAAGACTAATGCTTACAGACAAGCCTGCTGGGCACACTTGAGACTTTTGCCGGCGGGGTAAAAGACATTGAAACGATTTGCATTTGACCTGTGAGCAATTCTGATGTTTTCTGCACCTGTGCCTGATCAAAGCCTAAGCCATAGTGTGTTGAGCAACTGTAGACCCTAGAATCCCGACCCTATCAGGGAGAGAGGACACCAGTAGAGTGGATAGTAGCACCTTCGATTACAACCCTGTGTTATCTTCTCATTGAATTGTGTAGTATTGAGTCTTGTTGTGAGACTAAAAGTCCTTTTTATATAAAGACCAACACTGGGCTGGATATTACATTATTGCAGCTGTTGACTGACTGTTTAGTTCTGAGCTCTTGTCCCTTATACTACCTTCCTGAAAGGCCTTGAACTGCTCACCCTCGCTACCCTGAGAGTCCAGTGCAGAAAGTGTTGTACTTGTCCCAGTTTGCAGACCCATTGTAGGATGGGTCTGAAGACACCAGTGGCAAACGAACCCAACCATCATGCTTTGGGTCCAGTAGCCCTGTCTGTCCTATGGCTTACCCCTGAACGGTGTCAGACATTATTACAATGTTCCTTTTAGATGTTACCTCAGACAGCGCATGCACTGTTGCTTGCAAGACATTTTGTTTACTTACAGGGGGCTTAGAGCCCGCCCATTGCTCACCACTGGGTTGGCTTCATTGTCACTCTTATTTCTTGCTTGTCATTTGATCGCATATGTGAGCTTTCCTGCGTTTGTCCATCTCCTGGAGCATGCCCCAAGTACTTGTGGCCTTCTACGGCTCCTGTAATCGGGTGCTACTGCTAAGCACTAGCCTAGAGCGCAATGCTCCCCGGCAGTCTTCCTCGTGAACTCGTCCTCTGTCTCGATATTGGCTTTTTTCAGACTATGGCGATAACTGTTTCCTGGAATTGCCTCAAACCAAGACAGCAGCGGTGGGAAATACATTTTCTGTACTATAACATGGGTGTAGAAACAGACTACAGCAGATGCTGCATTGCATGAATGTCACCTCACAGCTGGTATAGATGTGCTCAGTACTTGGCCAAAAGTGTTCCCTTTCAAAAATGGTAAGCGCAAAGAGTCATTAATTTGCAATCTTCTTACTGTGTCCATGAAGAGAGCAGTACACGCCATTTGACTTTCTGAGGTAAACCTAAGAAGAAAGCAGACGAGTCCCAAAGTGCTTCTTCAAGAGACATTTTAACTGTGTAGAGAAGGACGGGAATCTGAACGTTGTTGAGCGTTGAGTGTTTGTTTCTTTCTAAAGAAGTGTGCCTGCTGGTGAGCCAGTTTTGCTGATAACTAACATATTGTATTTGCTTATCTTGTCCCATGGTCCTCTATGGTTACCAGCACTCTCCCAGAACTTTAAGTGGAATTTGTAAAAAATACAGGGAGGAATTGTTTTGTAGTTAAAGGTTATTTAAAATAACGTTTTTCTATTGCGCAAAGTGCTTGTTATTTCATTGAGAAAACAGCGCGAGGGCAACCAACAATATTCCCGAAGATGACCAGTTGTGCTGCTGGGCACCGTAGGAAGACATTCTAGTTGGTTTAATTCGGCATTCCACCAGCCTAACCATTATCACCACCACCACACTAACTAGGTCCCTAGCTCCCACCACCCTTCCCCGACCACCACTACTTACACCACTATTTTCACTACCAGCCTACCACCACGGCCATCTTACCTCTAACCACCAACTTTCCCTAGCTACCACAACCCTAACTTCCACCCCACCTCTCTGCTACCACCCAGCCACCACTCTAACCACCACCAACCTAACCAGCCTACCTCCACGCAAATCACCACCATCCTAATAACCACAGTAACACCACCCTACTCACCTTAGGGACCACCCTAATCACCACCAACAGCTTACCACCACCCTACACTAATTACCACCTCACAGCCCTAGCTTCCACTTCCCTACCCAGCACCACTCTACCCTAATCAGAACCCAACCCTAACCACCACGATCACCTTAACCACTACCTCAACCACTACCCTAACCACCACCACAACCCTATCCACCACCACCCCCTCATCACCACCCCCTCACCACCATCACACTCACGTCCACCACCCTGCCCTTACCACCACTATCCAAACCACCCCCACCCTAATCGCCATCACTCTCAATGTCACCATCCTAATCACACCCACCCCCATTCTAACAACCACCCTACCACCACAAAGTACCACCAGCCTAACCACTACCACCCTAGCTTTCCACAACCCTCACTGCCCTCACCACCACCACCATACCATGACCAACACCCTAACTACCACCCACCCTAACCACCACCACCCTGACCACAACCATCACCGAACTAACCATCACCCTCCACCACACCCACCCTAACTACCACCACTCTAACCACCACCACCCTCACCACCCTACCACCACTCCAACAACCAACCTACATCAACCTAACCTCCACCACCTTAAGCACCACCCTAACCACCATCCTCCTGACCATCAACACCACCCTAAACGCCACTGCCACCCTAACCACCACCACCACACTAACCACCTCAACCACCTTAACCAAAAACCACCACCACCCGAAATACCATCCCTCTACATTAACTACCACCACCCTAAATACCATTACTCTACACTAACCACCACCTTACCCTAAATAACAAGCACCCACCTTCACCCTAACCACCACAATCAAAACCACCACCCTAACCACCTTACCACCACCACCTTACCACGATCACTGCCCTCGCAATCACTCACGACCACCTCCCTACCACCACCCTCACCACAACACTAAGCACCACCACCCTCTCACTCAACATGACTCTCAGTTGCTGTAGAACAGGGGTCTTCAAACTGGGGAGAGACCCCCTAGGGGAGTGACTCAAGTGATCCTGGGGGGGAGGTGGGAGGGATAGGCTCTGGCCAAAAGTATGCTGATAACAGTGCTTTGTTTTCAGCGGGGAAAAAACGAGTGGCAGTAAACTGCTCTGTAATGGGCCATTACTAACATCTTTTGTCATTTATAGCCTGGCTGAGAGAAGGTGTTGAAAGGGAAGGGACTCCAAATAGTCTTCAAAACCCCCACCTCATTTTCTAATAATCACATTGTGGATACTTTTACACATCAGTAAGGTCTGCCTAATCAGAATAGTATGTTTGGCAATTATCTATTTGATTGCATTTTTAAAACCGTAACAGAACTTAACTGCAATTTTTAAATAAGTCTAGACATATTTAAACATTTCCAGTTTATTAGAATAATTGTGAACATTTTTGAGGTAGAAATACTTCATTTTTAACAATCATTTTCAACTCATTACTTGTTTCATGGAAAATAAATTGTGGCCTAACGTTTGCATTTGTTTACTCACATGTTTCTTGTTCTCATCTTAAACTATCCTAACCACCCCTACCCTAATCACCACCACCTTTCACTCAACATGGCTCTAAATTCAAATTGAAGCTCTTCACTTTTTAACAACCATTTTGAACTCATTACTTGATTGTTGTTTTCCTGGAAAGTTGTGGCCTAAGTTTCTGTTTGTTTACTCTCTAGTAACTTGTTCTCACCTAAAACTGTGCATCTAGGTATCTAGTAAAGATTAAGAAACATTTACAAGTCATCTATAGCTGTCTGTCTACCGGTCAGCCTATTCTATGGAAATCAATATGTAACGTTGAGAAGGAACTCTATGGTAGAATGTTGCCGTCAACCATAGGGCGAGTGCTTGCTGGGCAGATTCACATTTGCATAAACTTCATATTTGAGTGCCTTGTACATTTTAATTGCTGTTCAGTGGGAATCAGAAAACGGAAAATGTAGTGTTTATTGCACTACGTAGCATGCTTTTAATAAAGCAACCTACAAACACAGTCAATCCTGCTTCGATTACTGGTTGTGTGGGCTTACCTTCCTCTTCTTGTGTTTGTTCCTTCCCCGGAGCAATGGCATATTACTTGTGTCCTTCCACTGCTCACTTTTCAGGCACTTCTTTTTGGGTTAAGCACTCTATAAAAGTGCATGTGTTTTCCAACTGTCTTCCTTGTGCACTTTTCATCGCCCCTCTGTTTCCTCCATGTTACTCTTGTCCGTGTGCTTCTCCCCCACCCCCTCAGTTGTCTGTTTTCACTTGTGTGCTTCCCCCTCCGCTTTGCTTTCTCACCCATGTGCTTCTCCCCGTTCCCCATTGTGCTCTCTCTCCTGTATGCTTCTTCCCCTACGCACCACATTGCTCTCTTTTGCCCGTGTTGTGCACTTCTTTGATCACCCTCTGTTGCTTCTGAATACTCCCTCCGCATTGCTTCTGACCCCACCCTCTGTGATACTTTCTCCCTACCCACACCCTCCATGTTGCTTTCACCCCCGCTCTGCTAGTTGCCCTTCTTGCTGCCTCCCCATCCACTTAAAAAAAAAAACGCTTTTGCAATACCTTTTTTAGGTTGAGCATTCGAGACCTCTTGTATATACCTATATGTGTATGTACTTTGTGGGCTCTGGAGATCAGCCCTAGGACTTGTCTGCTTCCGCTAGGGATTTTTTTTCTATTCAACTGCCTCTATTTAACTGTCTTGATAGAAAACGACCAGTAGAGGTCAGTAAAGTACCACAATTGCTTTTGCTTGTTCAACTGCCTCTATTTAACTGTCTTGATAGAATACGACCAGTAGAGGTCAGTAAAATACCAGAATTGCTTTCTGCTGAGGGACTTTCTTTTTTTTTCTTCTGGCAACTGCCTCTATTTAACTTTCTTGATAGAAAACGACCAGCAGAGGTCAGTAAAATACCAGAATCACTTTAGCATTCTCTAGATTCCAGTCCATAGAAATTGTCTTCCACGAGCACTCGTAGACAATAATATTTTTTTCAAATGATGTATTTTCAATGATATGACCACCGAAGGCCCTGATTTTATATTAAAAACAGAGCTTTGGACTATACCATTTCGCGCTGAAAGGCAATATTTCTCTCCATGTGTTCCCATACCTGGCATGTCACGCAGTTTGGTGCTTACTTTCCCTCCATGTTAAAGAACAGTAGATGTTTCAGCACCCAGGCTAATGTGCTGCATAGCTAAATAAATATAAGGTCCCAAAGGCGAGAACGATTTCATTGCAAATGCTTGTTTAATTTACCAATCACACTTGGATCAGTAAATAAAACAAAAAAAGTAGACCTGCATTTTGTAGGCACTTGCATGTGCGGTGCACGCACCTACAAAATGACAAGGAAACAGCGGCTGTGGCATAGCACCTTTTGTTCGTTTCCATCGCTAAAAACCATTGGCAAAGCCAATAGGTTCCCAAAGCAGATACATATTGGCTTTGATAATGCTTGTTTTATTAGTCAGGCCAATGCATGTTTATTTCACCAACACTGTTTAGAACACTGTGACTATTTCAAGAGGACATTCAGAGCTCAGCAGAATGAAAAAAGAATTCTTACCTTTTTTAAGTCTGATCTCTTTAATCTTAGTGCCTGATGTTGAAATACAGTTGCAAGAAAAGGGTATGACCCAGACAAAAACACCGGGACCTGGGTAATTATCAGAACAAAGGGGGAGTTGGTCCCAGTGGGACAAGTTCAAAATACACAATTTGGATTAAGCAAGCACGCATTCAATTCTTTACACAAAAATTCTTGTTCGATATTATTTATTTCATAGCGAACATCCATAAGATGTTTGATATCCAGCATATATCTGGAACATATATAGCAAACAGTTGGAGAGTGCCCCAAATGGAAATAGGGAAAGGGGTTTGTGGGTGCAAATAGTGAGGGGAAGGAAAGGTAAGTGACAATACATACATCAGCAATAATATTTACAAAGAAAAGGCTTATTCAGCCTGCCAAATGAATATATACAGTTGGATTGCCATTATGTATAGTGAAAGGACACAGTGCGCCTCACTGTTGCCCACATTGGCATAAAGAACATTGTCAATGTCTCGACCCCAAATAAACAATATGTAGGTAACTCTGATCCTATAGCGGGGTCTTCCTCAGGACTGTGTATGGGGCACCATATGCCACCAGCAACTGGGTGGTGATATTTGTGAAACTGGGCCTGGGGCTCCTGAAGCAGAGTGCGGATGGATAGCAACTTGGTACGAATTATTCTTCACTCATTTTGCTTGGAAAAATGTCCTTACGCGGCAGAGCAGAATCCACTGAAGTTGTGAAGCAACGCTCCACAGAGGCTATTCATTGATCTACTGCGACGCGGTTACACCGCATGAGTTACCTGTTTGGAACTTCTTGATTTATTCCGGCCCGCAGTAAGGACATTTTTCCAAGCAAAATGAGTGAAGAATAATTCGTACCAAGTTGCTATCCATCCGCACTCTGCTTCAGGAGCTCCAGGCCCAGTTTCACAAATATCACCACCCAGTTGTTGATGGCATATGTGCCCCATACACAGTCCTGAGGAAGACCCCGCTGTAAGGATCAGAGTTACCTACATATTGTTTATTTGAGGTCGAAACGTCGACAATGTTCTTTATGCCAATGTGGGCAACAGTGAGGCGCACTGTGTCCTTTCACTATACATAATGGCAATCCAACTGTATATATTCATTTGGCAGGCTGAATAAGCCTTTCCTTGTAAATATTATTGCTGATTTATGTATTGTCACTACCTTTCCTTCCTCACTATTTGCACCCACAAACCCTTTCCCTATTTCCATTTGGGGCACACTCCAACTGTTTGCTATATATGTTCAGATGTATGCTGGATATCAAACATCTTATGGATGTTCGCTATGAAATAAATAATATCGAACAAGAATTTTTTGTGTAAAGAATTGAATGAGCGCTTGCGCAATCCAAATTGTGCATTTTGAACTTGTCCCACTGGGACCAACCCCCTTTTGTACTGATGTTGAAATACATTCACAATAGCTATGCAATATATAGTACTGTTCTCTAAGGTTGTTACTGGTGGAAGGAGGGGCTTCCAGAGGCCTTGTGGTGTGAACAAAGATTAATCTACTGAACTGTAGACACATTTAAATAAATAGGATGTGCAGAATAGAAGAGGTCGACTTTAAATTGCAAAAAGTGAGCACACAAAGCCTGGTTTGTGCAGGCTGCAACATTGTATATGTTTTGAACAAATTGGTTTACTCTGATAGAAAGGATAGTGTAAATAAAGTGCTTTTAATGGGTTTCTAATTCGGTAAACTTCATTTTTGGTGAATATGAGTTTTAAAAAGATCTGCTGAAAGTGTATAGTTTTTTTTCTTAATCAAGCTGTGCATTTTCATGCAGCCGTGAGGTCTCTTTCGAATAAATGTGGTTGAAGTAGCAAAACCGGTGTATAATACTGCCACGAAATCTGGCACATTATTTCCTTTTCATTGAATAATTGACACTCAGATAGATGCTACTTTTCCATACAATTCAGTTAACGCAGTTATTTAGTTTGTCCTCCATTGCCGCTTAGTTGCAATGGCCCTGATTATCTGAAACGTCCCAAAGAAGGCTAGGGTGTACGCCAGTCTCACGCTGAGACACGTAGGTGTGCATCAGGACTCCCGTCAAATGAACGATTTTGCCCGCATGACTCTAGGCTGTGGGTAGCCTATCTCTCCCTGCCATGGCTTTCCCTACAGCAAGTCTGCTTGGCTTTATCCATTGCTCCCCAAATGCCATTTGTTAAACTCAGGAGATTTTCCCAGCCGTCTGTGAGACTTGATAAATTGAGCTGTCTGCCGGAGCAAGACCAGGTCCCCCTCCTGTTGTTGGCTGAAATTACTGACAAGCAGGCCTGGAAAGACATCTCATTCTCTACCTTAGTCTTGGAAGATAATGCGGATGTAATCGAGCCCGGGAGCTCAGAGATGAACTCTGTCATCTTGAAATGAGACAGGCCGTCTGCAAGGTGATTCTTCACATCAGTAATGCGCTGCACGGTGAAAACAACACTGAATTTAGTTAGTACAGGAGAGGATTAGATCCCTCGCTGTCCACAAGATAAATGTACATTGGGCCCTTTGATGATTGTCGGACCAGAACACAACCCTCCACGCTGTCACAAGGATAACAAAGACCTTTCTTTTCTACCAGGATGCAGAAATATCTCTAATTTAGTGAAATTTCTGGCTCAGCCTGATGCAGACAACAAGGGTTCAATGCAACAACCATGCAGGCAACTGCTCCACCTTACACAAAATGATGAATGGACTTTTGAACTACTGCATATATTTCAGGATAATTCAATGGGTCTGACACATACTTGGCATAAGAATAGCTCCTGGAACTGGAATCCAGCTGGTTCCCTCTCTATTCCAGCACTGCTCATCACCACAGGTACTTCCCCTTTAAGGGTCTCACCACCAAAGTTCTTGCAAGGGAATTATTGAAGTATTACCCTCCCAGAGAGCAGCCCATCTATCAGGACTCCCATGAGGTATCTAGGAATGATCCTCCCCATCATGGTTTCACAATGTATTTGATTTTGCGGCATTATTTGCCCTCAAGAGAGAATAGTCCTTTTGAAGTATACAGGGTTAAAGTGCTGGATGTCAAGATGGGAGACATGGTTTGGTGTGGAAACCTGTACATGTGGCTAAAGTAGAGAGCAAGTTTGCTCTTCCTGTTAAGGTGGTGGATGTGAAAGTAGGTAGTGTGAAAGTTCAAGGTGGTCAGTGGTGGAATGGAAAGAAAGCGGTGGAGAGTGATTGAATATGAGAAGGAAGTGGACAGGAAGGCGGTGGACTGGGTAAGAGGGAATTTCCTGTGGACCATTAATCTGGTCTGAGGCGTGGTGGTAGAGTGAGCAATGTACCATTGCGTTTAGAGAGTGATGGTTTTGTCACTATAATGTCCAGTGAATTGAACCCTTACCAACTGATCTGTAAAAGTTTCGAACTGACTATCAGACGCTAATCTCCTCAAAGCTGTGGTGTGTGTGTCAACGTCTTCTGCAGAATTCTGGACCCTCTTAAAGAATGTATGCCTGACCACCACAATGCTGGGTTGAATATAAAAACTATTTTGAAGTTTCTTGATTATCTCCTGAAATGTATCTACCTCCTCTTCACCTTTTTCAATACTCAAATCAAGGAGATGTTACAAAATGGCTCTACCTTCAAACCCTAGCGAATGTAATAGCCAAATATTTGTTACGTTCAGGGCGAAAACGTAGTGCACCACGTGCACCTAGATATGTGTCAAAGGCATCATACCATTGTTTCCATGCCATGGGTGGTTCACGGGGTGTTTGTAGGAAAGGAGGTAGATGATTCACAGCTTGCATTTTCACCCAATATTATCTATAGTTCAATAATAACTGATACCAAACTGTAATCAAAAAATAAAACAAAAAAAATGTAATAATAATAATTGGACACCACAGGTTTAAAACAAAGTACTGCCAACCATTTTAAAAGAAAAATTGTACTGGGAATAAATTCCTATGGAAAAAAACAATCTCTGTAATGCTGTGCACATTAGCGTGAAAAATGTGCTTACATTTTATGTCTACCACTAAACAAACCAGTAGACAAATGCCAGACGGTAGCTAAGATTTTCACCCTAAAACATCCAGCATTAAAGAGAACAACCTTAGAAGTGAATAGTTGTGCAGGTCAGCGAATACTCCTGCACTGATGAATATAGAATTGAGGAGACAATGCCTGTTCCGGTGCCTCCTCCTATGATCCACACCCTTAGCTGCGCGGAGATCACAACAGCAACCTCGCTAATACTTTCGATGATTGCCAACGTAGATAGTGATCCAGCGCGGCTAATATAAATTCTTCTCCTTCGGACGTGACATCCAGGTACAGATCATTCACAACAATTATACTATATGACGTGGGGCCCATAACACCGCATAACCTTACACTCTTCTCAGATATTCCCTGGATCACATCCACTTACACTTTGGAGAAGAACGAAATTGCTGGAGGAACGGGATACCTTGTTAACATTAACAGGATAATACCTTAAGCATCGTACATAATCAGTTTTAATCCTGTCGGTTCTAAAACATCAAGGTATTCCGCTCTTGGTCGATGGACCAACTAGTAGAATAAGTTGATGGTGATTAAGACCAGCTCAATCACATTCAAAACCTGATAATCATTACACTTATTATTGAGCTTAAAGAACCACAGACTCGTTATTTTAATTAGAATAAAGTTTATCTATTTTCTTAAATGCATGAGTGAGATTCAAGTTTATTAATTATTTTAATACATTTCAATAGCATAAAGAATTAAGGTTTTAGAAAGAATTTTATGCATACCCTTCTCAGATGGAGAATGAAAAGTTCACCAAAGCAGATAAATTGTAGATCACAGCATAGAAATCCCAAAACTGACTGACTGTCCCGCTAGAAACCTCCTCGACAGACCTCCCATACAGGTTTCCCGCATCTATCTCGTTCCTTTTCCCAGTCAAGTTCAAAGTCCAAAAATAAATATTTCTATAAAGAAAATGGCCTATAGAAAATAGCAGCAGCTTCTTCAGCATCAACGTCTCAGTGCTCAAAAATAATGCAAGAATAGCGCTCCTCCTACTTAAGAGCAGGTCCTCTTATACCCTACTACTAGCTTACTAAACAAAAAGTTGCAATCTTTGGGGGCGAGAATCATGCTAATTGGTCCATTGGAGGTGGCAAGAATCACCTCATTGCCCTCCTTTGTTCAAACCGGTTCTCAAATTGTTTAAGGATTATACTTTCACACGAGCTTTGGGTAATAGCAGTCCAATTGACAGTCCATTTAATGTTTCACTTTCATTAGTCACTTTTCAAAACAGTCCATTGTTCATTCATTTGGTTTCAGCTTCCATTCTCACGGATGCGTGTTGAGTCTTTCTTGTCATTCTCCCCAAATCAGGTCATCCTGACCTTGACACTTCTCACTCTGGGCTCGAACTGTACCCACGTGATTTAGCTTTGTGGCTTTCTTCCGCTTAGAGGCCATTTTTGCGTCTGCGCATTGACCTCATCTGCCTCGGCAGCCATTTTCACAGCATGGCCTAGCAGGCCCGAATGAACTATCATGAAAACAAACACAATCATAATTAAAATAAAGAAAATAAGCCTTTCTGTTTCCCACCCGTCATTCTAAGTACCCCAGTTAGGTGTTACCTAGCTATGAAGCGACATTTAAAGCCATGTTTACTTACCATCTGCATTCTTTTGCTACAACACAATTTTACTACATAGCACAAATCATGCGATTTTGCTCTAATTAGTACGCAAATCACTATATTAATATTACTTCACTTTACAGTTGTAAATAAGTTAAATTTGGTCACATGAATAGCGATTACCATTTGTGTAAATGTTTACCAAGGGTGTAAATTGTTGGTTAGTCCATCAAACAATTAATAATATTAATTCATTAGTGTTAATTTGGGGTGTTCCAAAATTTTTTCATTTACCTCGCTCCATCAATAGAAACTAAGAATTGAATCTGAGCGGAGTAACTCCGAGCGCATTACCTTTACTAAAATGGCTGCTGGGGTGTGTGATGACATGTCCCAGACTGCTCACTTTACACCGGAAAGTCAGTCGGCAGTCACAGACATCAGAGGATCACGCCGAACGATGTGTGTCAATAACTTTGCAGTCCACTGCAACGCGTCACAGCACCCGTCACAGCCACACTTCTTTTCTTTTGTTTTCTTTGTAATATCCTTCCTTCTGCTCACACGACAGCCAACAGTGTATATGAAAAACAATACAGAGTCTGTGTGTCGCATATCCAAGAGAACCCCACTCCGGACCGAGAAGTGTGACCTCCGACCCGATGAAGATCCACATCCTCAAACAGGACGCGTGAGTCCATGTCGGCAGTTCGCCAACGCTCGTCGCCAAAAAGAAGTCTGTCGTAATCAGGAGGACAGACACCAAAGTAAGGTTTTTCTGTATATAATTTATTCCATGTTCTCGACGGTGAACTGCCAGTGGCACACAGCGAACTCAAACTGTTACCAAATAGAATCACCAGTCCACACATGGAATGTTGACATTGTTATGTCAAGCTTCCACGAGCAGGCCATCACAAGATACATTACATGCAGGACACTACAAAAATCTTCCGGCGGCAGGAAGGGCTTTATTTTCCTTAATGTGTTCAGGTGGTAGTTGGCTACCCTAGTGGTATAAAATGGATCTCAATTCTATAGAAAATAACAAAATATAAATCATTTTTGAGAACGAAACAATACACATCCTACAGATCCTATCCACATTATTATTAGGGGTGGGCTAAGAATTCCGCTCTGCCGGCAAAGTTCGCAGAGTTTTGCCCACTCTGCGCGGATTGCCGCAAAACTCCACGAAGTGACGCCAATGGATGCTATACAGTTACAAACATTTTATCAAAGTCAATTGGTCACATAAGCAGTTGATGGCTGTATTCTGGTAATGACGAGGTACTGAATAAGTAACAGTGTTACTAAGATGATAATAATAATAATCAAGTCGCAGATTAATGGACAGAGAGAGGATTTTGTCTGTAGCATGAAAAAAAACGTAAATATGCAAATGTAATTCAAAAACGGGGAAAAAAGTGCTTCCTTCGTTGATATGAAAATATTTTGCATTTTTAGTGCAGACGCTGTTCTCAAAGCCGCAGTCGTATAGAAGAGGGAACTAAGAGTTTCATCCTAAAAATCTGTTGCCTTGAATCTTACAGCACCAGTGGCTGACAGGAGCTGATACAGGTAAAACATTGGCTTTAGGGGAGCTGACCCAAAGCCCATTCTGTGTTCACCCAACATATTAGGTCGGCAAAGGCTTCACCAGGCCTAAAAACGGGCCACTTTAACAGAATGCAGGCATTCACAACTCATTAAGCAAAGAATGAGTAAATCGTGGGCAGTTTCCTCTGCAGTTAGTTCTAATAAGATTGAAAGCCAGCAAGTCTGACTTTAATGTGCTAACACATGCAAAAATTGGCAAGCAGCAATACAGTTTGTTTGCTTCATCACACAAAAGCCCTACCTATTGGGCTTTACAATGCATGTTTTAGATTACAATTTCAAGAGAAGAAGCGATTGCCCACCATGCATTCCAACACTCCAGATTTAGGTGGGATACTCCCATTTTTAACTGTAAAACATGTCAATATTTTGGCTTTTTCCTGCTTTCAACTTTTTTGGGGAGAAAGGTGCTCTTGCTTAGAACAGCTGAGAGCATTTGGATGTCACCTTAAGGGTTTCTCAAAAGAGTATCTTTTAAATGCAAGTCTGGAGAGGAAAAACCCTCTGAGGACAGCAGCTCTGGAAAACAAGTTTTAAAGAGGTGTTGTTAGCTGGCTCGATCGCTCCCAGCAACACTTAACCAAGCTTTACATCAATTCTAAAAAAGAAAGCAATTGACTTAATAACAAGGTAAACAAGTAAATATGTAGCAATGCACGTATAATTACTGTCTCCTCTCATGCAGATAGGTCCCCTTAGCGTGTGCACTGGACTTCTGTGCGATAAGTGTGTAAATAGCCTTCAGTATCTTGGGAAGTATAATGTCTAGGCTTGTGCTGTCAATGTAGGTTTTCATTTTCATTCACGGTGAATAATTACAACTATACTTAAATCGAGCGCAGGGATGAGCTCAAGTGCAAATTGCTTTCAGATTATTGCAAATCAAACCTCAGCACGTTGTTCTTCGCCAATGATATTTAGGTAGGTCCAAAAATCATGAACATAGAAAAAGAAGATTGCTCCAACAGCCAAGTCCTTGTATGCGGTGAATTTTGCCGCTGCTCCAGAGGGAACATAGTATTGGCAAAGCTCGACAGGTAGTACTTAATTTGAGCCGGTGCACACAGGAGGGCACTTTTTTTGGTGGGACTTATTCTTCCTCATCAGACAATTCCCTGTCTTTCTCTTCCTCTTTTTTCCTGTTTGTGTTTCACTCTCTTGCACCTAGGGAGAACGGTCATAAAGTGAGAACGCAGGGACCTGTAGGAGTGAGATAAAGGGGCAGGGAGTGCCTGGCAGTGCATTCAAGAGGTCTGAGGTGGATTCAGAACTATGCAACCTTCGTCTTTGGCACGTTGACATTCAATAGTGCCAGCTGTGGGCTTCTGAGCAGCACTTTGTGCACATGCACTCATTTTCCAAATTAAGCACTGCATAAAGGTCTCACCTTTATAATGGGAGTTTCGAGCTGTTGGCTTTGACAGTGTCTGTAAAGCATTGCTTACATTTTTTGTATTTTTTTAAAGAAAACACATTTCAAAATTCTAGAGGAAAAGCAAATGCATATCTTATGATAGCTCAAACACTTTTCACTCAGGAACCTGATCAGAATATTTAAAAGAATAAGGAAGTGTCAGAATGTAAAGGGAAACCCTTCCAAAGCCTAAATTACTTTCCACAGGATTCAGCCATTTGCTCCTGTCCACTAACCCAGCGAGCAAATGTATTGGCCCCCAGGGAGACCAGCTTGAGTGAGTGCAACAGACGACCCTTGTTCCATCTGCAATGAAAAGCTTTTGTGTGTCAAAGCTCATGCTTTTATGCAATATGTGGAATTCTAGAAGAAGAAACAAAAACTATTAAAGTCTGATTTTCAACCATATCTCAGCAAAAATATCCCTGCGGATTTGCTTTTCAGGCAAGCTGGGAAGTGTAGGTAGCAACACAGGGTAGGTAGCAACACAGGGTGAAGGGTGAAGCAGCACAAGAGAGACAGAGTGTAGCAAACACATGCACACTCGTGGGTGCTAAAAATGAAAAATGAAAAAAAGTAATTTGTTAAACCAATCTTTTGTTTCATCGACGCGGTGGGAGTAGCCCCGCTTTGATGTAGGATCATGGATCCAGGTATCCAGGACGGGGATTGGCCTATTCCTGATGAGGTCTTGGAACACAACATTCATTTTTAAATTTCCCATTGAGTGAATCTGGCTCTGGAATAGAAAAGACAAGGAGGGTTCAAATTAAGCTCCCCTCTTTTAAAATTTTGATGAACCATTATCAGTAGAATTTGAATGCTCCTGGAAGAAGTCCACTGTTGTGGACAAAATGCGTTGGCTGAGGCTGTAACACAATTGAAATATGAAAGCACAAGACTATTTTTTTGGAATAGGAAAAGATAAGAAGAAACAGAAAATTGGGACAGTTGAATTGGACTTGGTTGTTTCTAAGACATTGTTCTATTTTTGAGTGCAGGGCTATATTTATATAGTTTGTTAAATGTGATTCAGTGGAAGGATACAACTCAGCCAATCTAAAAGGATCATAAAGAGGCAAACTCGCCATGGGGAAGGGAAAACACAAGACCAGGAAAAGTAAAGCAAAGTAAGCAAACAAGAAGTGACAAGTCAACCAATGGAAAGCGATGGGCAGGCCTCTAAGCCTACTGTAAGCTTACATACAGATCTTTCGCAACCAGACTGCTTTCGCTGTGTGTTAGGCCCGACCTAACAAATGACAGCTAGCATTATGACACAGGGCAGCGTGGAGTTTTTAAACCCCTCACCCTTCCCCTCAGATGCAACAAACTCGAAGCGGACGTGATGCCTCCCTGCTATGCTGCCAGTGATTGTAGCAACACAACCACTAACATCACAACTCCTACAAGTGTGATAATTCAGACTATTTCAGGTCCTCAAAGCTATAAAAAATGGCGTGTGTGGCAGGTGGGGCTAGTCATTTTTTTTATGTATATTGAATTAATAATTAACCTTTGTTGTGGTCATCTCTAAATTACCCAGATGGCGCCCACCTTGCGGGCAGACTGGCACAAGTGCCGGTGTTAACAACTAGTTGCGTGTGCTGACGCACCGGAAACCACCGGCTCAATAAAAACACTGGCCATGTGTCGTTCTGTGGTAAAATCTCAGTTTAGCCTGAACATGTGCTGTGTGAAGTGCAAAGAGGAGACACTTGTAAAGTTATAGTGACTGATCCTGCTTACAGGATTTTTCTCCGGGGCTGTTGAGACTCCGCCTGGAGTTTTGTAAGTAGCTTGGTTAGAGGAAATGGAAAAAAAAGGCAGGCATCATGAAGGCCTCATCTTTGCCTAATCTCCAATAAAAATGCAACAAATTTAACCTTGTTAAAATACTGTGGGCTAGTCCCAAAACATGCTGGATAACAAGTCAAGCTAATGTGAGACGGAGGCTGGCTCAAACAAGGCAGTGACTGAAGGGCGGCTGACCCAAAGCCCCAATTCTGCTGATTGTTGTGTTGACATGACATCTTGCACATAGCAAACTGTCAAGCTAGACCCAAAAACATCCCCTTTCTGGAACAATCTCAAAGAAGTTGATAAGCAGAAACATCCTGTGAGGCCACATAGCAAATTCTACGAGATTCTGCATACACAGACTGTTTATAAGGACCGCAAGGTTTGTGTGGGGGCAAAGATGACGCCTGAGACTGTGTTAACTTTCTAAGGGACATGCATCACCCACTCTCTGGCCAAGGGGAACGGAGGCCACTGTCTAAAAGTAGTGAGTGGATGCAAGCCACCTGCTGGCCCACCCCGACGTGTCATGGAGACAACCCTGTGTTCTTTGGCTGCTAATAGATATCCAAGCTTCTCCTGACCATAACGGGAAGCTTTTTGAATGACACTCTCCCTCTCTCTTAGCACTTCCTCTTTTTATTGCAATCCTCCTTGCTCTGGTAACAGCCTGCCGAGCCCATTACCTGATACATAGCTGCAAGTGTCCTCTTGTGGAGGCCACTGAACGGGCTGTGGGGTTTAATCATGGATCGCTTCTTCAATGCTCCCCATCCACCCCCCACCCTCAGCCCCTTCTTGCCTTGGATAAAACTGACTATTTCTGGCACTATATTTCTGATGATGATTGAAGACGCGACCAGAGTTCTACACAGGTCTATTTTATCCCTTTCTTCCTACCCTCCTCTCTCTCCCCATTTTTTTCCACTGCTGCTCTGTGCTCCGGTAAGGTCACCCCAATGCATTTTACAGGTGCGCTCGTCATGCAGAGAGGAATTAATGGCTGCAGGCTTGGTGAACAGCTCTTAATGTCCCACACCCCCTATTCTTTCTCCTCCACTGCCCATTACTGCGCACTCTGTGTGGAGAGGCATTCAATGGCTGCAGGTTTATGAACATTCTCCTCACCGCATCCCCTTGTCCCCCCCCGCCCTAGTAATGCCTCCCAGGGACCATGACAGGTGCTCTTGGTGGAATGATTAAAGCGGCGACTGGTTTAACCAATGCACTTTCCGGATGGTTACGTTAACAAGCCTTGAGAAGATACATCTCCTGGCCTGAAAGCTTTTATTAAATATAGTGATTTATGCACATAACATGCAGCGATAAAGATTTATCATGGGGTGAGCGGGGAGGGCAGAGACAGATAGAGCACTCCAGTGATCCACGTGGGAGTATTGCACACACTAGCTTAGATTTATTGTGTTCATATTGCACCAAATTGAAGCCTTTATGGTCACTCTGGTGTACCATGCAAACAGTTGAGAATAAGTCTCTGCAAATCCAATAGATCTGGATTGAAGATGCTAACACAAGCAGAAAGCTAGCATATTAGAGCGAGCCAGCAGGGAGAGAACAGACAGGGCCATAGTTCTAGAGCACTGCTGCACGCAGTTAAATGCAGGCAACTCTGCTTAGAGGTGGAAGGATGCACAAAAAAAGCCGATAGCATCAGGTGAGAGATGCTTACTGGACTGAGCCAAGTACAGACGAACAAAAGGGCAAAACAATAACTGATAGAGGCTGGTTGAAAAAAGCCAACGGTTAAATGGGCTAGACCCAATGCTCTCTCAATGTATATTGTTAACAATAGGTCTGTTTGGACAACTTTGATGCCAAAACACTCACCTAAAAAGGTAGTTGATATTGATTGATGACTATATGCTGCATGTGAAGTTTGTTTGGGTAGAGCCTTAGTGGGGCACCAAATAGTGATTTGTAATAAGTTTGATGGGAGTTGTACCAAACTTCTAGAGTGGCATTGGTGATGGGGAGTGAGTAGGACGCATATACTGATTGATTGCGCCGCCTGTAGGAATCTCAATCTCGACAGTTCCTCCAGCTACTCGTCACCATGTCAGGATTTTGGTTCCGAGTTGTAATGGATTGTCTGGGAACGTGCTCTGTTTTGAGCTGTTTACAGAATATTAGGAAATGTGGTTGCATGGTCATGGCTGGAGGCTGTATGGCAGTTTCCTTGGACAAGGCACTCTCAAGATTCAGCGCATGTGTTTTGGTGTGTTTCAGGCGTCGGTGGTCAGTTGGTCACAGCATCTGCCACTGGACTGAGCGAGAAGCTGCTGACTGGAGCACACTGTGTGGCCCGCTTTCTCGTGAGCAGAACATTTGGCACTTAAAATGTCCTCCTTCCATCCTTTTTGGCAAAGCGTACATCTATTATTACACTGCACTCCTAAAAATGGCAGAGGCGTAGGATAAAAAGGCGCCATAGTAAAAGCACTTAATACTCCTGCTTTTGGATCACAGAATGAGCGTGCATGATGCCTAGTAGTTTGAATTTGATCCTAGCCTTCACTGGAACATTTTGAGTCGGACATGAAGTATTGCTTCCTCCTTCTGATAACAGATCTTGCTGTGTGATTTTGTCCGTTTATGCCACGTTGCAGTGCCTTGATCTGTACTAAGACTTGCTGCAAAGGGCAAAATTTAATGCATTGTAGGCGTGGCAGAAACTTGCAGAAGAATGATAGCTGGAAGTCGGTAGCTTTGTTAAGCAGAAAATAAGCTTAAATCCAAAATTAGTTTTTGGTTCCTCACATTTTGGCCAGGGCTGGCATTGTTTCCAGACTTTGGGAGTGCAAGCAAAGTGGGTATCATTTATTTCCTTAGTGCAAGAGTAAGCTATGATGGAGGGAGATTACGGTGAGCGCATTTTTAGGGAAAAGGTTGTGTCCACTTTTCTATTACTTCAAGTCATCCATGCAACAAGGTTGGCGGCGACATGAAGCCCATGGAGTCACGTGCTCCTAATAGGCTCACACAAAGACCGCCCTGCATCACTCGTACTCCACCGCTAAAAGCGAGCTCCCTCCATTTATAGAAGCGCCCCGAGACCAGTACAGCAGCGTGGGAACTGCGGGGACTGAATGCAGCACTGATTTGCTTTTCTCACTTGGGAATCGGAGAAAGAAGACACCCGGGCCTCACAATAGGACGCTGTGGACCGGCAAAATCTGGAGAGGACAACAGCAGAGTATGGGTGGGAAGGTCCTGGGGCGAAGCTGTAATCCCGGGGCTGGAGCGCGGGTGAGTGCACACCTGCCCGGGCACTGAGCTTCATGCGCACGCTGAGGTGCGAGAACTGAAGGGGCCTAGTCATGGATGGTGGCTGAGCGAGGCTCAGCCGGCGGCTTGTCAGAGGCCCCAACCGGAGAATCGCGGGGTGTGGGTGAGTGGCCATTTGCAACGTTTAACGCCCCTTGTATGTAAGAGAGCGATAGGAATACACCGTGTACTGCGCTCACTTAGAGGCCCCATGATTGGGCCTCCGCGCTGCAGCAGCAATAAGACTGCACACACACACACAGTAGTATGGTGTGAGATAAAAAAGACACAGGGCAGTCCTTGCCTCGCTTATTATATAGCCTCTGGCTACGCCTGGCCAGAGTGGATGGGGCCATTCCTGGGCATACCAGCACCGCGAGTACGGGTCCCCTTGGTGGTGCTACTACATCCCTCCCCAACTTGGCATTGAACTCTTGCTTTCGTGACTTGACATGCCAAGTCTCTGAGTTATTAGCTCGGAGGTGGAGTGGGGTTGGGATCATACCGCTGATAACGGGAACAGTTGCTACAGTACTCTGGCTCCAGGCTGCACTGGAGGTTATCACTAACATTGTCTCTTGGGGAGCTTGATTCCAACACAGGGTCGCTGGCAGGTGGTTATCCAGGGTCTGCCTGTGGGTATGAGCCATCCCACTCAGTCTCTTGTTCTTCACTTTCAGGAGTTGGCTGGGTTGGAAAATCCACTCTTCAGAACCATGATACGCTCCCTAGTAATTGTCTCTCCTGACACCCTTCCGGGGCGGTGATCATAGTGCCATTGGGAGCAGATAACCTGGTTCGAATGGTGTCCTAAACTTCCAACCAGACCTCCTGTCCCTCAGTACCTTAGGTCTCCGGGCGACTGCACCCGAATCCTCAGCACTGCGCTCCAAGCAGGTGCGCTCATTGGTTTGAGTTTGCCTGGCTTGGGCTTCAGCTGTGGCCGCAGTGAGGCGATGTCCACCCTGGAGAGAGCCAGGGAATGGTGTCACGCCTATGCCCGTTAAGCATCAAGGACCATGGTGACTGCGCTGGTGGTGCAGTGAGTCGTTTCACAATGTTCTCTGAGGAATTTGTGCATGGCCATTTCTGGATTGGTGTCTTCTGCAACAGCAATCCTCAGTGTTTTATTCAGGGTGCGCATGAAGTGCTCAACTTCAACATTGGCTTGGGCCATTGAGGGGTAATCCAGCGATGCCTAATTTTCAGGCGGTCAAGCAGCTCTTTGAACCTGACCCCTGGAACAGCAGGCCATTGTCCATCTTTATTTCTTGCGGTAAGCCGAACAGCCTCGGGTAAAGCCCTTTTCTAGCACTGGGGGTTACATTGTGGAAAGCCATGAAGTCTATCACATTGGACTATGGGGTATTTGGAGAAGGTCTGCACTATCACATGCGGCGAAGGGAAATCCCTCCGGGGAAGCTTCCAAAATCTAGGCTTACTTGAGACCACAGGGCAGTGGCTTGGTTTCTCTGTGATGGATGGGGCACAGAGAGTTCTTGGAGACTAGTGAGTTGGACATGAGGGCAGCGTCACGGGCCTCATCTGCAGCGCCTTAGCCCAGGGAACCACACCTTTTCCTCATCCGGGTCTTCAT